>BOPN01000820.1:140000-142500 GCA_017312705.2 Penaeus japonicus
TTCTGCTCAACAACCTCCCAGGCGAAGGTCAAAGTTCAAATAATGAGGGGAGAGAGAAAGAGAGAGAAAGAGAAAGAGAGAGAGAGAGAGAAAGAAAGAGAGAGAGTCCAATCCAGGCGTGAGTACCGCTTGACAGGTAGTTGATAGACTGACAGGTGGGTGATTAGAGTAATTAGGACTCAGGCACCAGGAGCGAAAGAGCGACGGGAAATCATAGCCATAATCAATTACCTTCCACTGGAATATTGCGGGCCACCCTCATTGTTCCGGGGATCGGGCTGTTATTGCTACCGGCAAGGGAGAGAGAGAGAGAGAGAGAGAGAGAGAGAGAGAGAGAGAGAGAGAGAGAGAGAGAGAGAGAGAGAGAGAGAGAGAGAGAAGGCAAAAACAATAGATTGTCTCGGCAGCAAAACCCACGGAAACACAATATGGTATAGGTAAACAGAGGGTAATGAAGGATGGGGGTTGGGGTGAGGTAAAAGGGGGAGTTCCTGGAAGGGGGGGGGGGGGGGTCGTGGACTCTAGCGAAGCTCTGGGTAAGCGGAGGGCATGCGGAAAGAAAGGAAGTGGGTAGTATAAGTATAGGAGGGAGAGGTGGAGGGAGGGAGTGCAGAGGAAGAGGAAGGGAGGTAGGGAGTAAAAGGGAGGGAGAGAATAGAAGAGAGGGGGGTAAGAGGGAGGTAAGGAGTAGAGGGGAGAGGAGAGAGAGGTTGGGAGTAGAGGGATAAGAGGGAGGTAAGGAGTAGAGGGGGGGGGGGGAAAGAGGTAGGGAGTAGAGGGGAGGGGAGGGGAGGAGAATGTGGGGAGGAAAATAGAGGAGAGGGGGAAGGGAGGAAAGGGGTGTAAGGTAGGGGAGGCAGGAAGGGAGGGAGGGTAGGAAGAAAGGAAGGGTAGGGGGAAGGGAGGGGGGGGGGGTCGTGGGTAATGTGTGGTGGGTGTTGAGGCAGGAGAGACACGACAGCTGTGAGTCTAAATAGCATAAGGAGGTCACATAACGAGCCAGAACAAAAACCTACATGGGAGTGGGGAGTAAGAGTCTGGGAGGGAGGGGGGAGGAGGGAAGAAGCGGATGGGGGGAGAGAAGAAGAGGAGGGATGGTGAGGGGGGGGGGGGAGGGGGGAGCGGAAGTGTGCATGAGGAGGCGGGGCTTCATACTCCGTCGGCCGTGCACAGTGTGAGTGAATGAAGAACCAACACACAGACATACGAGTAATGTGATTGTGATGGGCGAATGATATGGTCCTATTGGGGGGGTTGCGGAGGGGAGGGGTAGGAGAAGGGAAAGTGGAGTAGGAAGGAGAGGGGGAGGGGAAGGAGAAAGGGAGGGGGCAAGGGAGGAAAATTCTACTCTGGGGGTTATTCCATTTTACTACCAGTATAGAAAAAAAAATCATTCACTACCTACGCAAAAGACCCGTTCTGAAGCACATACACAGCCAACTAATCTCACGAAATAATAATAAGATTTATACGAAGATCGACAATTCCTCAATCAATCAAAACAATGATCTGACGTGCAACAATAACCTCGAAGAGACGCCACTCGCTGCAATTGCAAACGCCCGCGCCAATCGTGTCAGGAGGGAGGGAGAGGGGCTGGGAGGGGGGGGGGGGAGATGGCTGCATGACGAAATCCGACGTGACAGAAACCGCATGATAAGAGGTAATGACAGGAGCAAATCGAGTATGCCAACTCTTCCTTAACACGAGTCGACGCGCTATTAAGATCACAGATAAATACCGTTTTCCTAATTAACCGACAAACCTTTCTCACACACCCCCCACCCCCACCCACCCCATTCACCCCTACCCTTCCCCCCTACATCCAATATCAGTCTTTGTCAACACCATGAATACCAGAGGAATCCCCCCACCCCCTCCTCCCTTCACCCCCCACCCCGTAAACCCCTTCCGCCGTTCTCCCTGTACGACTTTCGGCCGACCGACACCCGTGCTTCGGCCTTCCTGGCTGGCAGATGGAGTTTCCTCTGCAGGTGGGAAAAATCGGATTGTGTTTGAGTGAGTGAGTGAGTGAGTGAGTATGAGTGAGAGTATGAGTGAGAGTGAGAGTAAAAGAGAGGGTGAGAGTGAGAGAGAGAGTGAGAGTGAAAGAGAGAGTGAGAGTGAGAGTGAAAGAGAGAGTGAGAGTGAGAGTGAAAGAGAGAGTGAGAGTGAGAGTGAGAGAGAGAGAGAGAGAGAGAGAGAGAGAGAGAGAGAGAGTGAGAGTGAGAGAGAGAGAGAGAGTGAGAGTGAGAGTGAAAGAGAGAGTGAGAGTGAGAGTGAGAGTGAAAGAGAGAGTGAGAGTGAGAGTGAAAGAGAGAGTGAGAGTGAGAGTGAAAGAGAGAGTGAGAGTGAGAGTGAGAGTGAGAGTGAAAGAGAGAGAGAGAGAGAGAGAGAGAGAGAGAGAGAGAGAGAGAGAGAGAGTGTGTGTGTGTGTGTGTGTGTGTGTGTGTGTGTGTGTGTGTGTGTGTGTGTGTGTGTGTGTGTGTGTGTGTGTGTG
>BOPN01000820.1:147500-160000 GCA_017312705.2 Penaeus japonicus
GATGACACACACTTGTTACAATAACAGGTTTGCTTACAGGAGACAGCTGCCATGATGCCCTTCCTTGATTATGGCATGCGTAGTGGTACAGTTGTGAGTTCATAACGATGGTTTATATATCATTGCGGCAATTTAAACATACAAACAGGTTACATAAAATGATAAGAAAAGTAATATTCAAGATTAATATCTATGCAAATCAACTCAATTGCAAACATTCCGGAAATAAAAGGTTGACAAGCTAAGTATCAACATACATAATTCATATAGAGAAAATGTGTGTATGCAAAAAAATGAAAATGCAAAAGAGGGAAATATACTGGAAAATCACAGGAATAAATGATGTACTGCGCTGAATTTAACCAACACGTGCACACCCAGACACACACACACACACACACACACACACACACACACACACACACACACAAGAACGCCGTCATGCAAATTTGCCAGTCAACATAAAAACGACAAACATATGAGGGATAAAGGATATATACATATATATAGGATATCAATCTATCACGGTAACCTATTCGCACACACTAAATACCCCTTTAACCCCCCCACCCTCCCCAACCACCCACCCAACCCTGAACCTTTCTCCATCCTAACCTCTTACCATTATCTCCTCACCGCCCCCCCCCCAAAAAAAAAAAAAAAGAAAAGAAAAGAAAAAAAAAGTGTCCAGAAAGAAACAAAAATTAAATCGCACGGGGAAAAAATCTAAAAAAAAAAAAAAAAAAAAAAAAAAATCAGATCTTTCTCCCCCAAAAAGGAATAAATTCACTTCAACAGACAGGTTTGTGTCAAGGACTGATTTCATTTTCACAGACCCAAATGCTTTTCTCATTAATCTAGCATGACGGCTTTTACTGTTTTTTTTATTTTTTTTTTAAGGTCAGTAGCAATTCGGGCAACTATTGTAGCGTTGGTCATGCAACCAATGATTCTGTGAGGGATATTGGTTTATGTTCCATTATGCAGGTCAGGATGAGGTTGAAGAGGGAGAGAGAGAGGGGGAGGGGGAGTGGAGGTTGAGGAAGGGGGCAGGGGGAGAGGAGGAAGGCGAGATAGGATGTATATAAACAATTATACCTGTACACTCGACTATGCGCGCGAGTACACACAGACACAGACAAACACACACACACACACACACACACACACACACACACACACACACACACACACACACACACACACACACATATATATATATATATATATATAATATATATATATATATATATATATATATATATATATATATATATATATGTGTGTGTGTGTGTATATATACACACACATATATATATATATATATATATATATATATATATATATATATATATATATAATATACACACACATATATATATATATATATATATATATATATATATATATATATATATATATATATATATATATATATATATATATATAATGTACACGTACATTCATTCATACTGCGAGAACAGAATGGACACATATAATAATACATCACAAGAGAAAAATGGCAAAAGTTAAAGTGGATACGAATGAGGTTATGAGTGGAAACTGAGGGAGCAAGAGTGGAGGGGAAGGGAATAGGAGAAACAGAGTACATGCTGGTGGAAGATAATTAATACACTGCTGGTGGAGCACAGTGTGTACTCGCGGACAGTAAAACAGGGTGCTAACAGAAAGAGGGGTAAGGGTCGCGAAAGGGACAGAAAGGGAAAGAAAGAGAAGAGGGAAAAGAAAAGGAGAGAGGGAAGAAGAGAGGAAGGAAGGAAAGAAGGGAGAAAGGTACGGAATGAAGGAAGGGAGGGAGGGAGGGAGAGAGGGGGAAGGGAGGGAAGGAAGGAAGGGAGAAGGAAGGGAAGGAAGGAAGGAAGGAAGGGGGAAAGGAGACGGAAGGGAGAAGGGAGACGGGGAGGGGGAAGGGAGAGGGGTAAGGTGTGCGTGCTGGCTGTGAATTATGCACGGCACCGGACGCCACGCTGCCGCCTCTCCCGCTACGGTTTGCACGCTAACATTTGCTCCCAAAATTCTTATACTTGGTAGCTGTCTTCTGCGACGCATTTTCAAGATAACGAGGGCACACACTCGTCTTCGTGCGCCTCGTTCCATTATGGGTACGGCGCCGGCAGACGCATGGATCGCCGTTCTTACGTGTTTTCTTTTATACATGGCTCGCCTCCGCTCCTGGCTCCGTCCATGCAATCGACTGTCTTACAGGCACACATATATATACATACATACATATTATCACTCACATACACATGTGCGTGTACTTGTGTATGCGTGTTTGCGTACGTGCGTGTGTGTATGTTTGCGTTAATGATTATGGCCGTAAATAACATTCACCACAAGAACATTCCATTTCTAACAAACAATTATTTTCAAATAAGCATATATTTGAAAACTTACTAATGCAGCTTCCTTCTAACATATCATCTAGGCCTAATAGAAAATCTACAATTTCGCCCAGTATTGTCGGTAAAAAATGTCATTCACTGGTTCTTAATCGTACATGTTAATCAGACTCCCAGTCGCTTGCAACGTTAATATTCCCCGCCCGCTGACTCGCTTTATCCTATTCCCAGACCTTCACCTAATATTCATGCAACATTCGCGGCTCTCTTGTCTTGCAGTAATATTCCATTATCTCAGCTGGTGACAGGGTGACACCCTCGACCCCTCCGTTAGTGTCAAGACGCGGCCGTTCCTTAGCGAGCGTCGTCGTCGGGCGGGCGAGGGACGCCTTGCAGCAGGAAGGCAGGAGAGACCGAGACCGCACAGTGCAATAATTGTGGCTTAAATTACGTGAGCAGTATCCAAGCATCGACCCGCCGCCACCGCCGCCGCCCCTGCCCACCTCCCAGCACGCCCTTGCCCTACCTGTCCCCACCGCGCCCCTCGCCCTCTCCCTCCCCTTCATAAAATCACACCTCGCCCTGCTTATCCCCCTGCTAAACCCTGCTTGCTACTTACTTATGCACATCCCTCCCCCCCTGCAACTTTGCTTAGCCCTCGCCCCCCCCCTCCCTCTTATCTCTCCCACACTGAATGAGTTGCCCGGCGATGAAACAGTAATTACTCCTATACATGTTTTACAAACTGGCGTGTTAATTCGGCGAGGTGAAGATCGTGTGCTCGCAAGAGGATGTAAAATAATTAGTTGTTTCCAGGTAGCTTTCTGCGCGCAGGGAGAGGGTGAGAGAGAGACGAACCTGGAGTACCTTGAGACGAGTTCTGAGGAAGCAGGGTACGCACTGTTGTAAAAGGTTCGTACATTTCTTGTGGCCATACATGCGGTAGCAGCATGTGCGCTGCTAAATCGTGTGCTGACAACTCTCTCATTATACAAAGAATGATCGGCTAAACGACTATTACACCTTCCTCTTCGACATTTAATTCCGGTTATTTGTGTGCGAAATCTTCCCTAAACGGCACAAATGCACATGCGTGCGCCCACAGATATACACATTAAGCCCTAAAATTGGTCTAAAATACGTATATGAAACCTAGTTGAGCGGAGACCTTTGATCCGATGACCAAGCCAGCGCACACATCAGAAGGAAAATGCTCAAGATATATTACTCCAACAGAACTTCCTGTTGTGAAAACTAAGTCCTTGCAAAGGAACCCTTCGCTTACGCACTCGGGCCTTCAACGTACCAATAAAAAAGGACTAAACGAAATGGTCCTGCATGGACGCAAGAGGGACGCGCCCAGACACGTACAGAGCATGTGGTGTTTACAAACACGGCGAGGGGGAGCGCGCCATTACAGCACTAACTACCCTGCCATAATGTAACACCCCATGTAGCAGAAAGGGGCTCATGCTACGGTTAGCACACGCGGAATGTAATACACAATCTTTTATTCAATCTCTAGGTTTATCTTCCCACCCGAAATGGGGAGTCGGCGGATGCAACCGTTAACTGAAAAGACTCGGAAATTACTTCAATTGGAGTGCAAGGGAAGGTTCGTACGGTAGAGTCAGGCGAAATGTCCGACACCCAAATGGGGTCGAGAGGCGGGCTGAGGGGCGACAGACAGCGAGGCAAACCCCTCGTTTGTGTGTGTGTGTGTGGGGGGGGGGGGGAGATAGAGAAAAGGTGGAAGAAAGGGAGAAGGGGTGAGGGAGGGAGGGAGAGAGAAGGAAGGGACGGGGGAGAAAGGAAGAGGGAGATAGAGAGAAGGTGGGAGAAAAAGAGAGAGGGGGAGAGGGATAGGAAGAGAGGGAGTGAGGGAGAGAGGGGGAGGGGGAGAGGGAGGGACAGGGAGGGAGGGAGGGAGAGAGTGAGAGAGAGAGAAATAAAGAGAGGGGAGGGAGGGAGGGAGGAGAGAGAGAGAAAGAGATAAAGTGAGAGTGAGAGTGAGAGTGAGAGAGAGAGTGAGAGAGAGAGAGAGAGAGAGAGAGAGAGAGAGAGAGAGAGAGAGAGAGAGAGAGAGAGAGAGAGAGAGAGAGAGAGAGAGAGAGAGGGAGAGAGAGAGAGAGAGGAGGGAGGGAGGAGAGAGGAGAGAGAGAGGAGAGAGAGGAGAGAAAGGAGAGAAAGGAAGGAGAGAGAGGAGAGAAAGGAGAGAAAGGAAGGAGAGAGAGAGAGAGAGAGAGAGAGAGAGAGAGAGAGAGAGAGAGGGAGAAAGGAAGAGGGAGATTGAGAGAAGCTGGGGGAAAGGGAGAGGGAGACAGAGAGAAGGTAGGGGAAAGGGAGAGGGAGACAGAGAAGGTGGGTGAAAGGGATAGGGAGACAGAGAGAAGGTGTTAGAAAGGGAGAGGGAGATAGAGGAAGATAGAGAGAGATAGAGAAAATGAGAGAGAGAGAGAGAGACGACTGGAGGTGACGGCGCAGGACAAGGCCCGAGGCTCCACCACCTCCGGGCTAACGAATTATCAACCGGAAACAATCCGCAGGAGCAGCAGTAGAGATCGATTTCGCGGTGCACGCTGGGCAGCGGCGAGCGGCGAATCCGACCGTGCACCGCCGACCGATCCCAACACAATGCCTTGTCCATTCATCTCTCCGAACTAAAAAGGATTAGCTATCTCCCTTCGTCCTCTATGTGTCTCCAAGGCCCCGCCCCGTTCTCCCCGCCGGCCACGATCATCAATCCTTCAGGTCGGAAGCTCGATTCGAGAGAGGTGACTCGTGAGATCTGTAACCTTGAGGTGAACGGACCTCCTCCCCTATACTCGAGGCGACGTATCCGCCTGCCGTAGCTTCCGCCTGCAGGTGTCGCCTTACCGCCCCGTCCCTCTTTTCATCCAACTCGTCCCCTCTCTTGTCTTTTTACCCATTCACTCTTGGTCCCCTCTCCCCTCGTTCTACACTTCGACTTGATCCACTCCTTCCGAATCCCAGCCTAACGCCGTCTACCTCTTCCACGTGTGAAACCCTGTCGTTCATTGTGGGACATAAACCACCTCCACTTCCTTCTTATCCTCCTCCTTGTTTTCTCCGTTTCTCCTCTATTTATTCTTATTATTACTTACCTACTCACATCCTCTTCTCCTACTCCTCCTCCACATTCTTCTTCTTCTTCATTTTCTCTTCTTTTTTTTCTTATTCTCTTTCTTCTTCCCCTCTATCCCCCCCCTGAATCTCCCCACCTCCGCTTCGCCTCCCCCCACCCCCACCCAACGCACCCATCAATATGGTTTGCGGTCCGCCATCGCGCCACAAGTTCCGCGGTATTGTGGTGACCCGTAATGATCCGTTGCTGAATGATAATGTCGTCAAAACCCCTAGTTCACAGCTCTGTGTTTACACTATTGTGAGTGATCTCTCCCCCACCCCCCAACCCCATTCTCCCCTTCTCTCCTCTCTCTCTTTCTCTCACCCCCCTCGTCCCCAACCTCGGCGCCCTCCTTCTCCTCCTTCCCTCTTTCCACTTCCCCCTCTCTCCTCTGTCCCAACCCCTTTATCATCTCCCCCACTCTCCCTCTCCCCCTACCCTCGCTCACCCCCTCTCTCCCCCCACATTTTTTTCTCCTCTCTGTCCCCCTCTCCCCTCTTCGTCAACCACTTCAAGCAACCATTATTTACTAGCCCTTCGATACTAAATACACCCATTCAGACCAGCGTTTTCAATGTACAGTGTATACAAAAAAAGCAAGAATTATGTACTCGACGAATCAATGTGGCGACTTCCTTCAAGAAGCGATTTTGAGAAACCGGGAGAGAAGAAAACAGGCTGAATAAAAAAATTGTAACCAGCCGTCGAAAAGTGGGAATGTGAAGAAGAGGGGAAAAAAGTGAAGGAGGGAGAGGGAGAGCGAGGACGAGGAGTTAGGGTAAGGGGGGGGCGGTGAGGGGATGAGGGGATAGGGACAGGGGACAGGGGGAAGGGAGAAGCATTCAGTGGCATGAACCTGCGAGACTCCCACTTAAACGCAACAATTCATATCGTGACTGCCGGTAAAATATATCCAAAAAAACAAACACTCAACCAACCCGATATTTTCTGTGTTTTTTTCTACTACTCGTTTTTTTCTTTCTTCCCTTCCCATCACACACAAACAAATAAATAAACATACAAACGCATACATGAAGAAAAAACAATACCCAATACAATATACACAATGCACAATACATCACACATTCACACACACACACGCACACACACATGAACACACACACACACACACACACACACATACTCGGGAGACACCTGGCAGGCGTGATGATCGTTATTCCTATGATATTACGAGACAAAGACGTCGTATTTTCGCCACAGCTCTTATTTACGTTCTTCACGGTTCTTATTTTCAAGAATTATCCTCTTGGTCAGTCTGAAGCCAAGACGTCAAGAAAAAGTTCACTGCATTTTTTTCTTCCCTTTAAATTCTTTTATTTGAAGGCGGCAGTACGTTTCGCCGCAGCAATGTCTAGTTTAATCAATAGTGGATTATGGTTCCGTGTGGAGAAGGGGGGGGGGGGGGTGAAGGGGGGATGAGAGGGTAGAAGGGAGGGGAAAATGGGGAGGGGAAGGGGAGACGAGAGGTGTTAGAGGGCAGGGGGTAAAGATACAGGGGGAGGGGGTGG
This sequence comes from Penaeus japonicus, assembly GCA_017312705.2. Classification (NCBI taxonomy): domain Eukaryota; kingdom Metazoa; phylum Arthropoda; class Malacostraca; order Decapoda; family Penaeidae; genus Penaeus; species Penaeus japonicus. The sequence continues at coordinate 154,541 of BOPN01000820.1, forward strand.
GGAGAGGTGAGGGGTAGAGGGGAAGGGGGTAGTTAAGTACTGGAGGAAGGAAGGGGAGGAGGAAGAGCCAGCTTTGTGGTGACTGCAAGAGGGGAAGTACTAGTGGTGACAGGGGGGGGGGGAGGAAGTAGTGGTTGCAGGGGAAGTAAAGGGGAGAGGAAGTGGTGGTTGCAAGTGGAACGGGAAGGGAAAGTGGAAACACTTGACAAAAATAAAAGCAGCGGATGAAGATGGATCGCAATCCCGTTTCAATTCCTTACAAAAGGACCACAGGCGAGAACCACAAGTCTCCGAATCCCATGAAGCAAATCATCACTCGATCTGAACGCCACTGACAATGACAATCAGTGGGCGGCTTGAGTGAGACAGTCTACGTGATGTCTAAACAACGAGCGACACCGTGGGTGCGATCGAGCTCTGATTGCGATGATCGCAGTGGGCGTGGGCGTGGTTGGCAGAGGGTGTAAGGCTGCCTCGCCCCGATGGCGCTGGCGATGGCCCCCCCAGATGACCCCGAGTCCATGACCCCGATGACCTTCGCCGAGACTTTCCTCGGGTCGGGAAAGCCCTTCGAACAACAGCAGCGATCCTGTCGCAGGCCAGTCACCAAGCCCTCTCACACAGCTAAGGCAAAAAACACGCGCAAGGTTTTAGTTACAAATCATACTTGTTTGTCTGCCTCTGCCCTCGGCGTTTATCACACTTCCTGCGAGAGTTTAGAGTCATGATCAGCCTCGGGACAGGACGGGCAACTGCGAATCCTTCGGTGCGCTCGATGACAAAGCAGCAACAGCCGAGAGTGTTAACTGTTTCTGTTTCTGATTGCGGACGCGAGATCCGCACTCACCATCCCCCGCTTAGGGCCAGGAGACTTCGAACCCGATAGTTGCTGACTGCGAAATCACCCCCGAGAACCTGCGATGTACTACCGCCAAGAGCCCTTGTTCTACCATCAGCTGCAGCTCTCCCGCGTCCACCCCGGCGCTAATAAGCTCCCGATAACTCTTCCTCGATAGAACGCCCCATGTCTATAATCCCCAAGAGGAGCGAATCTAGGAACTCCAGCGAGCCGGAGGGCATAATTGCTAGGGCGCCGTGGTGTGTGTTTTCCCGGGTTGCTTGTGTGGTGAAGAACGCGAGGTGAGCCTGACCCATCTCATACGTCTTGCCGGACGCTATCATTACGGTGCGCGCCCGCCCGTGTGGTGGCGCTGCCTCCCCACACCGGTAATTGAGATGCCCGCCTATGATTGCTTTCTTCGTCATTCCGTGTAATCATCACCCACTAGATCTCTTCCCACCATTATCCGGGCTTATGTCGCGTTGCCTCCTTCCTATTCGTCATCCTCCCTCGCCGGTCGTCAGACAAGCCAGCAACATCTCCCTTCTCCGCGCAGACGCCCCGTCACTCCTTATCTCCCGCGACGTGTTAAGAGTCATCCGCGACGTCTTGCCGTGTCACATCACTTCCCTCCGTGTCTGAATCACTCCGTTTCGCCTTCCGTGGGATTGCAACGTCCACCTTGAGCCGTTTTGCGCTCGTCGCCGCAGTCGTCAAGGCCCCAGTTCTGTCTTCGCACCGATACATTGTGAGTTTGTAATCTGCGCGGACTACTTCGTCCTACTCAATTCACTTCTAATTTTCCACAGAATAGTTTCTTCTCGTTTTCAAAGCTCGGACACTTTTACCTCAGCCCCTATCACAACATGCCCTCACCACGTGCCCCAGGCTAATCATCCAATGACACTACCTTTTACCACCACACACCCTCACCTACCCCTGCGTCCACCCTGTCATTTCATTCTTTTTTAATATCTATTATTCTTCATTCCTTCATATATATTGTTTAATACTCAGGTGGAATCGCTGTCTCATCCACGCATATCTAGCATTAGTCGCTGCAACTTCGCGATAAGGAAAATTATTAAATTCACTTCAACTTCCAACTTCCAGAACGTTTGTGGAGGGGGGGGGAGGAGGAGGAGGTTGCTTTTCATTCGAACAAATGAAACGATTAAACAGAAAAAGCAATCAGACGAGAAAATAGAAAAGAGGATCTGTTGACTTGATAAAAAAGAGCAGTATGATAAGTTTTTCTTCCATTTGCAAACGCAGATTCACTCCTCTTCCTTCCTCCCCCTCATCCTCCTTTCCTCTCCTCCCCAACCTCCATCCTCTCCCTTCCTCTCCCCCTCAACTTCCCTCCTCTCACTTCCTCTCCCCCTCAACACCCCTCCTCTCACTTCCTCTCCTTCTCAACCTCCCTCCTCATCCTCCCACTCCCCCTCAACCTCCCTCCTCTCCCTTCCTCTCCCCCTCAACCTCCTTCCTCTCCTTCTCAACCTCCCTCCTCTCCCTTCTTCTCCCCCTTTCCCCTTCCTCTTCCCTCCCCTCCCCTCCCCACGTGCGACAGTCGGCACCCAAAGGATTTAACATAAGTCACACGCAGAATCACTAATGGAATGGTATCGGGAGAGCTGTCACCAATACTCCCGTGTATTTGCCTCAAGGATATACCAATCAGATTCACTGTTCTTTTTAAAAAGTTGCTCGACACGACTCTCAAATACAGTCTCTTGTGCAATGGCCAATCAACTGAGTACAGTACAAGCTTGCAAGACATCATCAAAATGCAATCATACAACGTGTTGCGAAATCCTCTTTCCTCTTGTCATCTGTCATTAGTCGACTCGAGGTTTTATCCTTGAATTAGATTTTTAGCCTTTGAAGAACCGATAAAAAGTGAGGCACGAACATAAATACTGCGTCTTTCATTATCAATTTGTTTTTTATTGAGAGAGGAGGGTAAGGGAAAGGGGGAGGGAGGGGGGGAGAGGAAGATTAAGAGGAAGCGGGAGGGAGGGAGAAGGAGCGAGAGAAAGAGAGAGAGTGAGAGAGGGAGTGAGGGAGAGAGCGAATGAGAGTGAGTGAGAGTCAGAGAGAGAGAGAGAGAGAGAGAGAGAGAGAGAGAGAGAGAGAGAGAGAGAGAGAGAGAGAGAGAGAGAGAGAGAGAGAGAGAGAGAGAGGGGGGGGGGGGGCGAGAGAGAGTCCGACAGAGAAAGCGAGAAAAAGCGAGAGATGAACGACAACACGACCCAGAACACAGAAACGTCCAAGACCGCCAACCGACCGCGCTTGAGGTGACGGCGGCAGGTGGATCTCGTGACGTCGGGCAGTAAGTCGCTCGGACACAAAAGGAGGACTGAGGGTAGTTAGCTGCCAGCTCTCTCATTACGCCACCTTGATTTACGACCAACACTTTCCCACATATTCAATAGTCGCGTTCAGACGGAGGAGCAGCCGCAAAAAATAATTATTACCCTCCAAACACACTTAAGAGCCACCTGTGCTGTTTGTATTTGCGAAACAGATTATGGATAATCACCACATACTTTATCAGGGTTTGGCCCCCGAGGCTCCTCCGCCACGCCGCACCCCCGGCTTGTCACACCCTTGACTGACATCGTACGTTATTTTGAAGTTGCAATCTCGTACTTCTTTTTAAAAGGGGCGGGGGTTGGGGGGGAGGGCGTGGAATTCGGCAAATAGCGTAATGATCTGAAGTGGACGAGGATACTTCGACTTAACGAGAGTAGTGGATAATTACTGGGACAGCTATCCCTTTACTCCTGGAGAATAGTCTTAAGCAGTTAAATCCTAACTCCCTGCGGGAAGGAACATGTTCATGGCGAATATTAGTGTTCGAGTCATGTGACATGAGTGAAAACAAACACATGCACGGGTTTGAAAACACACACACACACACACACACACACACACACACACACACACACACACACACACACACACACACACACACACACACACAAATAAACAAAAACAAAAAGTCCCTCACTTAAATCGGGTTAATGACCAGGATCAACAACAGGGACTCGATCAAGAAGGAGGTCACATGATAGGCAACCCCGTCTCCTTCCCTTACCCCTACTCCTACTCCACTCCCTGTCCCCCTGGTCCTACCCCTACCCGAGCCCCTTCTCCTGCCCCTACCCCCCAGCCCCCCGGAGCCAGGTTAATGTATCATACAGCCGCGGAGGAAGCCCGGCCGCCACCTCCTGCGTTTGTTTTCCTTGTCAGAGCTAGCTACTCACACTGCAGCGTCCCCCCGTCTTGGTTACAACCTCGCCCACACATTCATACCTGGAAGGAGAAGAAAAAATAGATAAAAACGATGCAATCTAATATCAATTCGACTATAAACTCTTTTACTCAGAAGACGATTTTTACAGCAAATGAAGAAGAAGCAAGAAAATAAAGAGAAAGAAAGAAAGAGAGAGAAAAAACTATCAGAAACGCTTAACAAGTGGAGCCTAGGGCATTATACGGCTGCGGAGGCTGGCAAAATAAGGATTCCAGCATACAAATTAGGTCTATCTCAACTAGGCATCTCGGCTTCTTCGTTAAATTCTCTTAATAGGTCATTTACACCTACGCTCTTCTCCCTCCTCCCCCTCTCCCTCTCCTTCGCTCGCCTCGCCGCTCTCATTATCTTCACGTCCTGGGATATCTTTGGGGAGTAAAAATACATCATCGGCCAAAACACGAGCTGGAAAAACGGGTAAATAAATATCAACATAGCGCTGGCTGCTGTAACGAGCGGGCGTAAGGACCTGGCTGGCTTCGAGACCTTTTCGCTCTGCACAAGATTAAAGCGTACGTGCGCGCGCCATGTCGGGTCTCGGCTACCGGGTGCCGCGGCGGTCAATTTGCATCTCATTAATATTATCTACACATCGAGCACACGGTCAGATAACACGAGGCACACGGGGGAATATGTGACATAACAAGAGTTACTCGAGGTTCTCGGCGACATGACACCTGTGATCTTCCCACATAAGGAAGGCGGCTGTTACTCTCTGTCTGTTTCGCCTTGTGTATTACCCTTGTCGTTTTGTCTCGCTGCAGCCAATAATTAACCAATCGAGCACCGATCTGCGCTGGAACCGTATTTAGAAAGGCCATGTATCAGAAGCCATATTCTGAATACATACACAGCCACACCGTCTGCAAACACCTCGGCATGAGAGAGGAGTTTGGCCAGATATCAGACTGGTCAGTCGCATGGCAGCAGCGACGCGCAGGTCCGCGCTGTCCGAAAAGCCGACCAGTGGCATCGTTATCAGTTAATTAATAGTGCTTGTTAGTGAGACCAACCGGGTGATAAACCCCTTGTCGTCACCTCGCCTCCCCACTAATGACTTGGCGACCCTCGACTCTCCTCCTACTCTTCGCTCCGCCAACCCAACTCTCTTGCTCTCTTGTGCTACAGAAGCTCATTATGAAGCGTCCAGAAGGATTATCGGCGGGTATCCTTGATTCTCCCTCCTCCTTCTTCTCATCCTCCTCCATCCTATCCTCCATTTCTTGGCGTCTGCTCCGTGTGTGTATCCTTTGGGCTCGCACACGCAAAAAAGAAGATCCTCACTCCTTCGCCGCGC
>BOPN01000820.1:162500-180000 GCA_017312705.2 Penaeus japonicus
GAATAATTTCGTCACTGACAAACACACACACACACACACACTCACACACACACACACACACACACACACACACACACACACACACACACACACACACACTCTCACTCACACACATATATATTATATATATATATATATATATATATATATATATATATATATATATATATAGATAGATATATATATATATAAATGTAGGTGTAATATGTGTAACTATTTTCTATATTTCTTTCTTGAATCTTCTTTTTCCCTTGTTGTTAGCTTCATATCTATTACCAACCAAGCGCAATATATCCGGGAATAACTACTTAGTCTTTTTCTTCAACCCTAGCAATTGAAGTCTAACGGACACTACGATAAGCAATCACGTTACTCAGAAGTCCCAAGGAAACCTCAGCCGAGATTCTTCTCTATCACTCAAGAGCCCCATTCATGAGCCCCTCAAACGGCATCCATTCATGCATTGAGAGTAACCCCATTAAAAAAAATCACAATTCACAAGTGCCTCCACACAAACCTCTCTCTGCCTTATCACCATTATCTCTCGCGCAGTAACACTAACACCCCTACATACCCATGCACTTAGACAAACACATCGTTCCCTCCTCCTTATGCACAGCAACAGTATACTTTCACTCTCTCGTATCCCTGTCATCCGCATACCCCGGCCTCCCTCGTTAACTCCTCCCCACCCATCCCCCTCCTCCTCTCCCCTCCCCGCCACAGAAGAGGTACCCTGCAGAGGACAGATGACATGCCAATACCATTTGAGTCACCTTCAGCCTCGCCGTCCACTCGTGTCGCAGCGATGTGGGGCTTGGCGTCTTGGCGTCAGCAGACAAAGGACAACGGACGGAGGGATGCAGAGACATGCCTGGGATGCTCGGGGAGACTCATCGTTTTGACTTCCAGCTTCGAGGGACATGCTATTCACGTCTGACACTTAAGTGCGTCTCGCCTCTCACAATCAGGAGTATGAAGGAAAGGAAGTGAGAGGAAGAAGGATGACGGAGACGAAGAAAAGAGCAAAGAATATCAGTGGCAGGGGAGGGGGAAAGGAAGAAAAGGACTTAACAAAGAATTATAAAAATAACACACACAACCCTCACCTTCCACACACACACACACACACACGTGCGTGCGCTTGTACAGTGTACATTGTACAGTTATACATACAAACTTCTACACATGCATCCTTCCATCATATAACGAATACTAAGCCGAGCTCTGAGTAGAAGCAAAGTGGGCAACCCGGAGAAGTCGCGATGACTAACGGCGCAACGGCACCTTAGGTTGACATTAATATCACTAAAATAATCGAGGTGTTACTTTACCTTGGGGGAGGAAAACATGGCATCATATAAGACCAACTATTTCGGAACCCCAAGAGAGAGGGAGTGATAAAAAATAGATTTATGACGTACAAACAGCCTGAACATGTCGGGCGGCAAGCTAGGTGCACCATACATACCTACTAGTGTGGGTGGCTCAGTGCCAAGGTGCCACACGTGACCCTAATTAACCCAACCACGCCCATTACTGCGACACTGCCCATAACCGTCAGATGTAAATCTGCAGAGGTAATATTACTAAAGTATATCGGAGGCACTTTTGCAAAAAGCCTATCAAAACCATCGGGATACATAGGCCTATCGGGATTTGGCAAGAAGCGGGTCCGGATGAGCGAAGAGACATTCCGGTATGCGAGGAACTTCAGCTCGAAGGCGGCGTTTCATTAATGTTGTGGACTATTACCCAGTATTCGCTCACGGCCGCTCGACCTGTGCTCGACTGTGCCACCACCTTGATAAACGGCGCGCCCGGAGGCAAGAGAAGGGGAGGAGAGGGGGTACAGAGGGCAGGGGATGGGAGGGGGAGGGGTACAGAAGGGAGGAAAGGGAGGGGGGACAGGGAGAGATAGGGGTAAGGAGGAGGTTCATAAGTGTATCAAGATGTTCTGTGAAATGTGAAGCCGCCAACGCTGAGGTGGGAGGCTGGTGGTCGGGAGAGGAAGGTAAGGAGGAAGGCGACGGAAAATGTTGGCGAGGAAGACCCGAGGCAAGGAGGTGTGCAGAGAGTAAGGCAAGGAAAAGGGAAGGGGAACAGGAACAGGAACAGGGAGAGGGAGAGGAAAAACAGAGAGGAAAATATAAAGAAATATAGAGAAAAAGAAAGAAATTAAGAGACGGCAGAGAGAAAGAGAGAGACGCAAGGCAACGAAGAACGCAGGAAGAAACTATAAACAAAAGAGAATCAGATGGACGATCGGAAAGGGAATCGGACACTGAATAAAACAAAGGAGGAACAGAGGCTCGGACGTGGAGCGGGAGAAGAGGACTGGAAGGCCGGGCCGAGGGGAGAGAGCGTTCCAAAGGACGAAGGAGTGGATAAGGAGCAGAGGGGAAGGTTCCAGAGGGGAGACGGCCGAGACTCCAAGGGAAAGGGGACGGAAGGCTTAGGCTCAGAGGCTCTAGTTCTTGCAGACGATGGCTATGCCGGCTGAGAGGATGTGAAGATGGGAGAGGAAGAAAGGAGAGATTCTGAGAGATATGGCTGTAGGGAGAGGGGGAGAGGGGGGGAGAGGGAACGAGAGATAGGAAAGAGAGGATGAGAGGGAGGATGAGGGGAAAGGGGTGTGTGGGGTGGGGAGAAATGAAATGGGGGGGGGCGAGAAATATGGAAGGATAAGAGGGAGGGTGAGGGAGTGTGAAGTGGGGAGACTGGAGAGGAGAGGGTGACAAGCCAAGGGAGACAAGAAGTGGGAAAGGGAAAGGGAGAAGGAGAATGAGAGACTCTTTCACACACACACACACACACACACACACACACACACACACACACACACACACACACACACACACACACACACACACACACACACACACACACACACTCTCTCTCTCTCTGTATGTGTATATACATATAAATGCATATACATACATACATACACACATATATATGTATATATATATATATATATATATATATATATATATATATATATATATATATATATATATTATATATATATATATATATATAACATACCCACAAACCACTCACTCTTACTCTTACTCTTACTCTTTCTCTCTCTCTCTCACTAACACACACATACACAAACAGAGGGAAACACAAGAGCCGTGACAGCCGGCGTGGCACTCGGATGCCATCCTCACACTGGCGACACTCGGGTGGCAGAGCCTTCAGTTGGAGGGGGAGGGGGGGGGTGGCATAAACAAGACGGGTGAGGTAATGTTGTGATGTCAAGCGTGGACGAGATTTCGGAAAAGTAAAATTCTCAAGACGTCCCGATGTCATCTACAAGATTCAGCCCAGGTGTTTTCTTGGGGGGAGAGGGGGGGGGGGGGCTTGAAAGAAATGGGGAAAGGAAGGAGGATAAAGGGGTGGGTGGGAGGTAAGGAAGGGGCAAGGGATAAGAAAGGGAGTAAGGAAGAATGAGTGATGGAGGGAGGATACAGTAGAGGAACGAGGAAAGAGTAATGAAGAAAAGAGAAGAGAAGAGAGGAGAGGAGAGGAGAGGAGAGAAGAGAAGGAGTGGTAAGGCGAATGACTGAAAAACATGCTGGCACACGATATCAGCTGTTTATAAATACTACCCGTCCGCGTCTAGACAGAGGGTACGGTAAATAAAGACGGTCGAACGAATCACTGCAGAATAAAACACCAATCTGTATTTATTCGACGCGGGTGGCAGTAGGTAGTGGTGGGCGTGAGCGTGTCAACAGAGGGCGGGTGAGGGCGACGGCGTCGGCAGTGGTGGCAGGGGCAAAGACAGCATCTGGCACTGCGTCAACTCCTGTGTCTGCTATCCCCAGCTACGTCCTGACACCAATACTGCCACCATATTCCCTGCCTGACATCAACTCAACCGCCACATATTCCGTCGCTGCGACCGACACTCGATGACGCAAAACACAGCCACAACATTCCTCCTCTGGCACTCGTCGACGCTAAAAATACTCCAGCCGATACTAAAGACGTTTGCCGCTCGGAGCTTGAATCATCGGCACTGCGCTGCACTCTCGCTCATTACTCCACAGCCAAAGACAAAGGGACTGCCTCGAATAGTTTTAAAAAACAATAAAAAAAAACAACACATGAGTAAAATCATTCGAGCCTACTCATCCCCGAACCATTAACTAAAGTCACCCAAACACCCACCCGGCCACCTCTGCCAGAAACTGCTTCCCTCGTGTGCCACCCCAATGCTCCCTCCTCCTCACCCCCCCCCCCATCCACTCCACCTTTCCCACCCCTCCGAGACACACCTACCCACCCTTGACTCCCAGTGTCAGCATGACAACTACCACCTGACATACCTCTCAGCTGACACTAGTGGCTTGTCAGTCTACACCACTTCCGTCGGCGCTTTTAATAAACTCGTGTACTTGATTTTCTCAATCTTGCATGCATTTCATTTGCGTATGTCAAGCAGGCCCACTTGCACACTATTGCGGCCAAACACTGGATTCATAGGCAAGGTTTGTGGCGACAAATAGGAGGGAGGGAGGGAGGGAGGGAAGGAGAGAGAGAGAGAGAGAGAGAGAGAGAGAGAGAGAGAGAGAGAGAGAGAGAGAGAGAGAGAGAGAGAGAGAGAGAGAGAGAGAGGGGGGGGGGGGAGAAAGAAAGGAAGGAAGGAAAAGAGAGACATAGATAATGAAAAGGACAGATGAAGGGATGGAGGAAGTCGACCCACCCAAAATAAACAAGATGCATTGCACTCTCGATCCAGTCTTCGCAATACACAAATATATGGCATACCAAATCAATTCATCTAGATGCAGCAAGGAGCCGACTGGTCCTGTAATAATCCTTTGCTGAGCTGCAGTGCCACAGCGTAAGTCACCGAAACACCAAAGGAGATACACACGAATATATAGCACCGAGACCCACACATACAACTATTTCCTCTTCTCTATTGAAAAAAAAAATGTGAGAGAAAAACAACAAACAATATCTATTCCATAAAGACGTTATAAACATTTCTCCTCTGCACCAAGATGATCTGTAATTCTCGCTCTCCATAACCCACCGCAGACGATAATGAGCGCAGACAACGCTGGGCCGGGCGGCTGCGAGCAGGCGTGGCAGCGCAAGCATGAACGCAAAGAGACCAGCCGTGTTCTCGTGTCAACAGTGTGACACGTTGATGCCCCTTGCCACCCAGCGTCACCGACCATTACCACGCCCCTGTCATAAACATGGCAGTGGGGGAGGAGGGGAAAGGGGGGGACCGGAGAGGGGGAGGGAGGGGGAGGGAGGGGGAGGGGGGAGATGCATTCTTCGAGTCACAGCACACAGCTCCAGGCATCTCCTTCCCCGCTTGGCAAACAGTTTCGGGTTTCGAGAGTGACGGCAGTTTAGCCACGGCGCCCACGACAAAGCCCTCTTGTGTTTGGTCTCTTCTTCATAACTACAACCACTCTATGATGCCCCCCCTCTCCCCATACCCCATACCCCATACCCTACTTCACAAGACACTTATCATCATTATCTGCTTCAAGACAATGACAATCGAAGAGCGTAAATCATCCGCCGATTCTATTTCACCTGGGCTTTCTTGTGACCAAGTGCATTTGGCGACATTAAATATAGAAGATATATGATTACTGGCGCATATGTGCGTAGTTGTGTGTTTGCGTATATGTGTGTTTGAGTGTGAGTTTAAGTTTAAAGTTTGTGTTTGTGTACGAGTTTGTCCTTGTGCTTGTGCGTGCGCGCGCGTGTGTTTGAGTGAGTGAGTGAGTGAGTGAGTGAGTGAGTGAGTGAGTGAGTGAGTGAGTGAGTGAGTGAGTGAGTGAGTGAGTGAGTGAGTGAGTGAGGAGAGAGAGAGAGAGAGAGAGAGAGAGAGAGAGAGAGAGAGAGAGAGAGAGAGAGAGAGAGAGAGAGAGAGAGAGAGAAAGAGAGAAAGAGAGAGAAAGAGAGAGAGAAAGAGAGAGAGAGAAAGAGAGAGAGAGAGAGAGAGAGAGAGAGAGAGAGAGAGAGAGAGAGAGAGAGAGAGAGAGAGAGAGAGAGAACGAAATCAGATATGAATCAATAAATATGGTCATGTGTATAAATAGCCTCCCAGATAGCCAAACACGCACTAATTACACAACAAGCTACCTCGCGGACCCGACACCTCAGAATGTCCTCCTCCTCACCCCCCCCCCCCCCCGGGCTCCAACCCACCCTGCACTGGCACCAGCCCTCCACATCCGTCAGTGTCACACAATCATTCCGGCCATCCATCATAACTTTACGTGTTCTCCGAGCCCCGCCTACCAGAACAAGAACGAATCAAGTCGAAATCAATTTCAAAATCGTCGCCGAAATGCTCCCCCGTTCCAGGTACCTCCTCGACCCACAGGGAAAACCCCCCAACCTCATTCCGAATGCAGCGTGAGGGATTACGATTAGTTAAACCCTAATTGCATCCACGTATTGCATGTAATGAGTGAATCTCGCGAGAGCTTAAACCACAGAGCTCACCATTACGGTCTGTTTATCGTTCCAATCTCCCTAACTTCGGCAAATCTTATCTATGTAATGTGGCTTATCGCATCGACCGATACGCTACAATCCCGGCCCAGCCACCAGCACGAAGATCTCTCATATTTCTTTTCCGGAGTTTTGAGTTTCGGCGCCGCAGACCACGTTAATTCTTTCCATAATACCAGTACTAATATCCCTCGCCGTCCGAGACAATAATGACCAGCGCCAAGAAAGAGCTGTTTTGAGTCCCAAATTTCACGCAAGATGGTGGTGCTGAAGCCTAAACCGTAGCCAATTAATGGCGAATTTTCGTAGATTAGGCGACTGCGGTGGTACGCGTTAACCTGCCAACGGATCCCAAGAAACAATAAATTGAACAATGTGCTCACTAAAGCCTCCGAGGACCAGCAGGAAAAGGAGCAGGAGAGAGGGGGAGGGGGCAGCAGGTGGCGGAGAAGCTCGGTTGGCCAAACAAACAGGCGGCCAAACAGGGCACCGTTTATACACAGGCGGGCGCCTCTGGTGAGCAGGACCTGTGTCTCCCATGCCGCCACCAACCCACATCACCACCCCCTCTCTCTTTCTTCTTCGACGCGCTAGAAAAACGCCACTTGCATGCATTTCCTCCGCTGCAAATTATCCATTGTACGAGAGTTTGGTATAATCTTCCATATCATAATTCCTATCATAATCCCACCATCGCTCAAATCTGTAACGAGTGAGAAAATGACCATGACGGCCAGACACTTCCCGCCCATAGCAAGGAGAGAGAGTAATGGAGGCGCCTAACCCGCGTTATATCGTCTCCTGTTCACCCTGGCTTCCGGGAGATCTAAACATCTACTCATTTGTTCATCCCTGAAAAAGTCTTCAACATTACCCACCGTGAAACAAGAAGGTCATTATACAATGACGTCACAGTGAGAGCATCTTAAATAGATATAGCCGACATAAGAGAGGTGAGAGAGTACCTTGTGACGAGAAGGTGCGGACGCGTGTAGTAGAGACAAGCTGGTGACGAGACCAGTAGCGCGGGATGACATTGGGACCTGACACGACACCCATTTGTCCTCGATTTTAAGATCCTGCATGTCCTACAATGTACGTCTCTATTCATAATTAGATACTGTGACAATATATCACATTCCCAAACGCGAATGCCGATAACATTGCAAATTCTTACCTCTAAGAAAAACGGCTATTACCGTTCCTTTTTAAAAATATGGCAAAAATATCGAAACTGAAAGTTATTTTTCAAGTCGGATAATAAAGTTTGCGTTTCTTTTATGCACATAAAACGCGACTTATGAAACCTCCCACGATCCTGGCCAAGTCTCGAGAAGCGGAGAACTAATGCGAAAGCCATTAAAAGCGATCGGCAATGTCTTCTCCATCGACGCGACATTTCTCCAACCCCGTCAAGTGGAAGACAACACACCGAGTCTAAAACCCTTCCAAGAAATTAAATATAAAGGGGACAGAGATGGAGAGAGAGAAAAAAAAAGAAAGAGCGGGGAAAAAAAAAAAAAAAAAAAAAACGAAAGGGAATTACAAACAAACAAAAACAGGTAAAACAATTCCCGTCACGTCTCACGGCCGACCCTCAACGGCAAGGTGACGAGACGTTACGATCTGTGTGCAAGGCGCGTCACACTTTGCTAATTCTTGCTGCCCACTCTCGACTGCGGAATGACGGGCCGGGAATGTGCGGCGGCCATAGTTGCCCTGCTCTCTTGGCACAGGCAGGGTGAGAGAGGGAGAGAGGAGAGAGAGAGAGAGGGGTGGAGGGAGACGGAGAGCATAGGGGAAAAGGAAGAGAAAAGGGAAAGGGGAGAGAGGAAAGATAGAGAGGGGAAAGGGGAGGAGGGAGCAAAGGAGAGAGAAGGATAGAGAGAGAGAGAGAGAGAGAGAGAGAGAGAGAGAGAGAGAGAGAGAGAGAGAGAGAGAGAGAGAGAGAGAGAGAGAGAGAGAGAGAGAGAGAGAGAGAGAGAGAGAGAGAGCGACTCAACACCCAGGCCCGCGGAACACATGGCCCCTCTCCCTCAGTTCTACTACACATGCCCTGCCGTTCCCCTACCTGGGGGTTAGGAGGGGTGTGTGTGTGTGGGGGGGGGGGGTCAGGGTCACCTCGGGATAGAAATTTGAGGTTAGAAAAGTATGGGTGAGGGAGAGAGTAAGAGAGAAGAAAAGGCAGGTATGTAAGTAGACAGTGGGGGGAGAAAGGAGATGAGAGACGAGAGGAGAAAGAAAGAATAAGAGAAAATACGGGAAGACGATATAAAAGAGAAAAGGACGAAGCAAGACAAACGGGAAGATCATCACACCACTTGGAACCAAACTAGACTAAAATGCTCATACGGAAAAATGACCATTAATTTGCTTAAAAAAAAAGATTAACGAGGAATTGTCAGGAGATTTGGGGAAATGATCATGTGCTCTCGCAAGAAAACAAGAGGTGTGAATGACGGTATAGGTAGGGGGAAGATGCTCCAAAGGACATGTAGTAGGCAGGGTGGGCTTAGCAGGGTGGGCCTGGCAGGGTGGAAAAGGCCAAACGAATCCGGGGAAAGCAGGGCAGATATTTGGTACACGGATTTCAGGCAAATGGGAAAATCAGGGGGAGAGGCAGAGGTATAGGGACCCGTCTGAGGGACATTGGGGAGGTAGGGAGGAGATCTAGAGGGTGACGGGGAGCTGAGAGAGGGGGAGGAGGAGGGGGAGGAGGAGGGGAAAGAGGAGGGGGAGGGAGAGGGGGCAGGGGACCAGGCCGGATTAGCGGACAGACCAGGGCTGAACACCTTTATGCGACTCACACGATTATTCACCAGGTGTTGTGGATTAGGTTGGAGGTGCAACGTAGGTTACCTTATTACAATGTGTCCACTCACCCACGCCCCGCTCTCTCTCTCTCTCTCTCTCTCTCTCTCTCTCTCTCTCTCTCTCTCTCTCTCTCTCTCTCTCTCTCTCTCTCTCTCTCTCTCTCTCTCTCTCTCCTCATAGCCGAGGCCGTTCCCGCATCCTCCCTTATTTTCCCGTATGAGGGACTCTCTCTCTTTATTTTTCATTCTTTCTTTCTTTCTTTCTCTGTCTCTCTCTCCTAAAGATACTTCATAAATTAGTCATAACATCATTTTTTTTCGAAATATAACGAAATATATAGAGGGAGGGGAGGAAGAAGAGGAGGAGGAGGGTGAAGGAGAAGGAGGAGGGTGAAGAATAAGGAGGAGGGTGAAGGATGAGAAGGATGAGAGGAGGAGGAGGAGGAGGAGGAGGAGGAGGAGGAGGAAGAGGAGAACGAAGGAGGTTGGGAGATGAATGAAGAGGGGGGGGGGGGGGCAGGTAATGGAAGAGGCAGGAAGAGAGGAAAGGCGAGGAGAAAAGCAAAGAGAAGGACAAGAGAAAGGAGACATGAAGCAAGAAAAAAAATCGAATCGACCAAAACACGAAGGAGCGGAACCGTAGACACAGGAAGGGGAAAGGGGGAATAAATGCACATGCGCACAACGAACAAATACACGCGCACGCACACAAACATACAGCCGTGCATTCATCCACATTAGCCGCCACAGGGACCCCAGAAATCTCCTTTTGTGGTCACGCAAACCAAGAAAAATTTAGAACAATCGTACAATGGTTCTGCAGTTTTGAGTAAACACACCGCTACAAGCAGTTCTCGACCATAATGCCTCCTATTTCACGGTCCCTCCGCGGTCCACGAATGATCTCCCGGGTTCATTTATTAACCACCAATCTTATCTCGGCTTCCGACTTGGTCTGCAAAGATTCAACCATAAAGCAGCACCAACGCGAATCTCGTACCTTTGGAACGACTAGTACTCACAACGGACGCTTTACACACCGTTTTCAGGTCAGTGTCCTACAGGGACAGTGCGATCAAGACGGTCACATCTACTTAAATGTCTTTAAGGACATCAATTAATCATCACGGAGCCGAAATCCTCCGCCAAAGCCGCCCCAAGCCAGCTCACATCACCCAGCCGACGCCGACGCACCGCCATGAGGCCGCGAGAGAGAGCCAGCTGCAAACACGAGACGTCCTTTAAGAGCCCTCGTCCACTAAGTATCGCCTGGTGACTCTCACCCGCCGAATCATTAACCGGAGCCTTGTTAGCGTCCGCACCCAGGAGGGGCTACTGGCAGCGGGGAGTGGGGAGAGGGGCGGGGGGTTCTTTTATCTGATGCTCCCGTGTCCACAACCTGCTCCTGTCGCACCCTGCAGCCCCTACCACGCCTTATCAACCGCTCGGAGGAGGAACGATTGAAAGACACGCTGGCGTAGGATCTCGCGGGGGTGAAGAGAGGTACACGGACGGGAAAGGAAAACGGGGGCAAACGTAACAGAGGATTCCAAAAGGGGTAAAGGAGAACTTTTTTTAAAGGACAGGTAAGAGAGGAGAGGTTGTTGGGTGTGTGGGGCGTCAGTATCACCAGGTTAGAGAGGTTATGGGAGAAAGTTCTGGAGATTTCACCCAACAACCTTATAAACCAAAGAGTAAACGTGAACGCAGTGTGTTTTCTTTTCAAATACTTTTCACGCGAGTCATCATCGAAGTGTTCCCGACTCTCGCGAGAACGAATTACGACGAATAAATAGCACAAGAGCGAAAACAGGAATCCGAATGCAATCAGAACAGACGGCAAAAATCGGATCACTGCAAGCTTCATGTTGACGTTGGAATAATGATTAGATAAAGGAAAACTGGGAGTGAGCAGATCCACAAGGCTTTGTCAGTTAATCTGGGGTTGAAGCACCGAGGCGTCTAAACTGAAGCCGAGTACACGGAGAGAGCGCCGAGGGCGGGCGGGCGGGCAGAGAGCAGTGATAGGGAAAGGGAATCAGCTGAAGGAATGCTGTTCTGCCTCGATGCCAGAGATAGCAGCCGACGATAGGGCGCCACACGGCTTATTTGTCACCACTCACCACCCTCCCACCCTCCCGCCCACACCACACCTATCTGCGCCCATCACTCACCATCGCCCACCACCGCCTGACACGCCCAGTCCCGCATCGGTAAGCTAATACAGACGCGCGGACGCACGCACAATATGTCTCGCTCACTCAGCCCCCCCCCCCCCACACACACACAACATAAACAAATAAGCAAATAAATATATAATACTTGCACGGGCCAAGAAGCGACACAACCGCCACCAAACGCCTGGGAACATACCTGGAAAGAAAGAAAGAAAAGAAGCATGAGTAATCAGCGCATACGTAACCGCATGCAGGGAGATAAACTGCAAGAGGAGTCCACTGGTCTCACATTCTAACATTAATGTACTTAATTTGCTTGAATATTCAAGATAAGCTAATCCTCTTGGACAAATAAATAAATACGAGTGACGTCACTCGGCCATGTGAGAGCCGTTGTCCGCTGAAGACACTGCAGCCCCCTCCCCTGTGCCCCCCCCCCCTCCGCACTCTCCCACACAATAACTGACCATTCGGGAACCTCCTGACATCTCTCCAACACGCTCTTGAACTGGGAACTCTGATTCTGGTATTTACTCTGGGTCTTGCCGGTTATGACTAATCTCCTCCCTCAATCACTCCCTCTCTCTCTCTCATTTTTTCTCCTCGGATATACAGATATATTTGTATGAACAGCTATGTATAAATTTATTCGTGTGGGTCGGAATGTAATATAAAGCTACGTGTGTGTATACAGACATTGTCGTATAACACATACACACACACATACACACTATATATATACATATATATATATATATATATATATATATATATATATATATATATATATATATATATATATATATATATATATATATATAAACACACACATATATATATATATATATATATATATATATATATATATATATATATATATATATACATATATATATGTATGTGTGTGTGTGTGTGTGTTTGTGCTTGTGTCTTCTTCTTCTTCTTCTTCTTCTTCTTCTTCTTCTTCTTCTTCTTCTTCTTCTTCTTCTTCTTCTTCTTCTTCTTCTTCTTCTTCTTCTTCTTCTTCTTCTTCTTCTTCTTCTTCTTCTTCTTCTTCTTCTTCTTCTTCTTCTTCTTCTTCTTCTTCTTCTTCTTCTTCTTCTTCTTCTTCTTCTTCTTCTTCTTCTTCTTCTTCTTCTTCTTCTTCTTCTTCTTCTTCTTCTTCTTCTTCTTCTTCTTCTTCTTCTTCTTCTTCTTCTTCTTCTTCTTCTTCTTCTTCTTCTTCTTCTTCTTCTTCTTCTTCTTCTTCTTCTTCTTCTTCTTCTTCTTCTTCTTCTTCTTCTTCTTCTTCTTCTTCTTCTTCTTCTTCTTCTTCTTCTTCTTCTTCTTCTTCTTCTTCTTCTTCTTCTTCTTCTTCTTCTTCTTCTTCTTCTTCTTCTTCTTCTTCTTCTTCTTCTTCTTCTTCTTCTTCTTCTTCTTCTTCTTCTTCTTCTTCTTCTTCTTCTTCTTCTTCTTCTTCTTCTTCTTCTTCTTCTTCTTCTTCTTCTTCTTCTTCTTCTTCTTCTTCTTCTTCTTCTTCTTCTTCTTCTTCTTCTTCTTCTTCTTCTTCTTCTTCTTCTTCTTCTTCTTCTTCTTCTTCTTCTTCTTCTTCTTCTTCTTCTTCTTCTTCTTCTTCTTCTTCTTCTTCTTCTTCTTCTTCTTCTTCTTCTTCTTCTTCTTCTTCTTCTTCTTCTTCTTCTTCTTCTTCTTCTTCTTCTTCTTCTTCTTCTTCTTCTTCTTCTTCTTCTTCTTCTTCTTCTTCTTCTTCTTCTTCTTCTTCTTCTTCTTCTTCTTCTTCTTCTTCTTCTTCTTCTTCTTCTTCTTCTTCTTCTTCTTCTTCTTCTTCTTCTTCTTCTTCTTCTTCTTCTTCTTCTTCTTCTTCTTCTTCTTCTTCTTCTTCTTCTTCTTCTTCTTCTTCTTCTTCTTCTTCTTCTTCTTCTTCTTCTTCTTCTTCTTCTTCTTCTTCTTCTTCTTCTTCTTCTTCTTCTTCTTCTTCTTCTTCTTCTTCTTCTTCTTCTTCTTCTTCTTCTTCTTCTTCTTCTTCTTCTTCTTCTTCTTCTTCTTCTTCTTCTTCTTCTTCTTCTTCTTCTTCTTCTTCTTCTTCTTCTTCTTCTTCTTCTTCTTCTTCTTCTTCTTCTTCTTCTTCTTCTTCTTCTTCTTCTTCTTCTTCTTCTTCTTCCCCTTCTCCTCCTCCTCTTGCACTTGCATCACCCAGCTCAGCCTCTACCTCGGCGACCCCAACACCAAGGCCTCATTCAAGAGCAGGCGCGGCAGGGGGTAGGGACGGTTAGGTGGACATGCCAGTGTTGACAAGGGCGAGACGAGACGGCCATGGCGTTCTGAACATCATCTTGAAGGACCGAAGAAGTTCCGTCCACATATTCTCCACCTTCACGCAGACCCTTGCACGCACACACACACACACACACACACACACACACACAAACCAAATTCAGAAACGAAAACATTCACGTTCGGTTCTCTCAGAGCACCTGGACTCCCCCCCCCCCCCCCCCCCACCACCCTATCCCACCCCGGCGGCTGTCTTCCATCGCCCCTCGTTGGCTTGTCTCCGCGCATTCTCCCTCTAAACAGTGAAACAATTTACTTCCCTTTCGAACGTACATGCACGTCACGGCTAGATTATGGGCGCCGATCTTTCCGTGTGCGCGAGAGGTTCCCTTCCCCTGCAATCCCAGCCCATAAAAGTGTGTTGCATCATAGCACACGGGGCACCTTCGCCGCCCGCCCTCTGCTCAGCCCTCCTCCGCTACACATAAAACTGTAATATTTATCGTGTTGTTAGAGTGTGTAGCAACACTAGCGGAGAGATGGGGGGTGCCAATGATATGCTAAGGATCTTTGGCCCTGCGTGACG
Organism: Penaeus japonicus; assembly: GCA_017312705.2. Taxonomy (NCBI): domain Eukaryota; kingdom Metazoa; phylum Arthropoda; class Malacostraca; order Decapoda; family Penaeidae; genus Penaeus; species Penaeus japonicus. Next base: position 176,849 of record BOPN01000820.1, read on the forward strand.
AACAGCAACGAGTTGGTTAAGGGTTCCCCCACAGGATGCACTTGATCTTCGCCTTTAAGGAGCCTACGGATAGGTGATAGATTTCCCTGCCCCGGATTATGTATGAATCTTGACATAATTTCACGCAAATTCGCCCTTTAAAACACCAGTAATTATGACACACATTCCCTTACGTGCGTAGCTCGTCGTGTACGCTCATTATCAGGCAATTCCCTCCCTTAACACATTCTCTTGCAAGAGCCAAAGTAGATTATAACAAGATCCCGCCAAACACCTTTAAATATGTCACGCGAATTTCCCTCTTATACAGTTATAGTAAACAAGCTAAAATCACATCCCGGCGGGTGGTTCTTGCAGGGTACCTCGGACATGAAAAGCGTGACATTGACCGGAGACAAAGGTGTCTAAGCCACTCTGCCCCGGTCACGCCAGTCCCCGCCCTCTCGCGCCGACACACAAGGACCTAATTTGCATGACACAGGCGGGGGCAGATAGGTCGGTGAAGGCTGCACCAATGGGATAAAGGCCCAGTTAGCACACGAGCAGGTGTGGGGGGAGGGGAGGGAAGAGATGGAAGGGGAGGGAGGGAGGGAGGGAGGGAGGGGGAGAGAGGGAGGGAGGGAGGGAGGAGGGAGAGAAGGAAGGAGAGATGTATGTGCAAGAAGGATGGTGGCGATGCAGAGTGGTGGAGTGGGGAGAGAATGAGGGAGAAGGGCGGGATGGGGACGGATTGCGAAGGACAAATGCCTTTTAACAACCATGAAATTTAAACCTTAAACAAAATATACAGATGGTTACTTGTAATTCATAGAATCCAAACGAAAGCCACGAAACAGTAATCAATCAAATACTCATTAAAAGATAAGAAGAACCTCTAAAAAAAAGATAAGCACACTCAAATTATTATCATTAAAAGAAAAAAAAATAACTTTTACAAGCAAATCCATCCCAACCCCCCCTTACCCCCTCCCCTCTCCCCACCAACCTATCTCTTCCGTTATCCCGATTTTTAATCCACTTTTTTCTCTCCAACTGAAGGTAGAATCCCCCCCCCCTGTCCCATACTCCTACCCCTCCGAATCCACGCCCCAACCCTTCCTTGTCCTCCCTTCCGTGCCCCTCCATCTACCCCCATCCCCTTCCCACCCATCTCCGCCCCTCCGCCCGTCCCTTAAATCAGCTAACCACTATAAACATGGGCGGACATCTCCTTCCTAGGCCCCTTTGTCGTCAGTTGTTTTCTTAACTGGAGGTCCTCACTGGAACACGGCCCTCCACCCCCGCCCCCCACCCTTTCTCTCTCTCTCTTCTCTCTTTCTCTTTCTCTTTCTCTCTCTCTCTCTCTTTCTCTCTCTCTCTCTCTCGTTCTTCCCCTATCACTATCAACATCGTTAAAATTGTTATTTGTTGTTGTCGTTATCGTTATCGTTATCGTTATCGTTGTTGTTGTTGTTGTTGTTGTTGTTCTTCTTCTTCTTCTTCTTCTTCTTCTTCTTCTTCCTCCTCTTCTTTCCTTTTCTCTTCTCCTCCTCGATAAAGCATTCCCTTACTCCTTGGTCCCCCCTTCATCCTCCTCCTCGTCTTCCTGACACGCTTCCTAACACCTCTAGCGCCCTTCGCAACACGACCGCCCTTCCCTCTTTACCCTCTGCTCCTTTCCTCCCTTCTCTCCCCTTTCGTCCCTCTTCTCCTGTCTTGCCCCCCTTCCTCCCTCTTCCTTTTCCTCTTCTTCTATCCCTTCCCATTTTTTCCTCTCTCCCTCCCCAGTCTCCTTTCCCCTTCTCCTCTCTCCCCTCCCCTACCTTCTTCCCAGTCTACCCATCCTACCCCTTCTCTCTCCCTTTCTCTACCTTCTTCCCATTCTACCTTCCTTGTCCCCCCTTCCCCTTCCCCTCCAATACTCTTCCCCTCTACCTCTCTTATCCTCGCCATGCCTTCTCAAGAACGACCCCTTTCCTTCCCTTCTCCTTCCCTATTCCTGACCGCGCCATTCACCCCCCTGGTCATGCCGTGTCATGCGTAATCCACCTTGCTTCTCACAGTCACACACGCCCCCCCCCACCCCCCTTTTTACATTGGGTTGCTTTCTCTCTCCCTCTCTCTTAACTTATCTTTCTTACATATCTCTTCCTCTCTTTTTCTCCTGTCCTTCCCTCTCTCTTATTTCTCTGTCTCTACCTCTCCCTTTCTTCTAGTCTCTCCATCGCATTCTTCTTCTTTCTCTCCCTCTATCTTTTTCGTCATGTCTCTACTTATCTCTTTCTTGTTGGCCATCCCACACTCTCTTCCTCTCTCTTTCCTCCTTTCTCTATGTTTTTCACCCTCTCTCCCATCCTCTCCTTCTCACCCCTTCTCCCCCCCCCCACTCTTTTGTTTCTCACTCGGGTAATAATACCTCCCCCCCCCCTTTCTCGCCCTCCCTTCATGCCCTCTCATACAGCCCATCTACCCCCCGCCATGCACGCTCAGGGGACCCCATCGCCGACCCGTCATGCACGCAAACTCGACCCTTCACATTCCTCCCTTCGTGCTTAATCAATGCTCCCCTCACACACCTGCCATAACCTCTAATAACAATCCATTATAGAGATTTCTCAGCGAAAGGGAGAGAAAGAAACATGCTGGGAAATAAATAAATAAATGAGTAAATAAATAAATCATGTTTTAAACAAATATGCGGATGGTGTGTGTGTTTGCATGGATATGGTGTATGTATGAAAGTTCGGGATGTATGTTTGCACATGTTCATGCTAGGTGAGGTTATGTATATGTATATAGACTATGTATTCTGACTGTATTCATGTATTTATGCATGGAGTAGTGTGTGGGGTGTATTGTGCGTGCGTATGTATGTGTCAGTGTAGTAATGGCAATTAATCTACAGCAACATGAACAACAATGATATCCATAAGAGTAAAATAATAACAATTAGAACAGCATCATATTACCATAGTGATAAATTAAAAACATGAATGATAACACATCAAAAAAATCAAAACATAAACAAGTGCATAATACCATGAACACACAAACACACGCACACACAAAGAGGGGATTTACTTGTTTTACTTGTCGCCCTAATATAACGGTTCGCCACCTCCTGCCACGATGCTTATCTGGCCGCCTGTACCTTACCCTTAGCGAACCCGCCT
>BOPN01000820.1:185000-215000 GCA_017312705.2 Penaeus japonicus
GGGGAGGAAGAGAGGGAGGAGGAGGAGGAGGAGGAGGAGGAGGAGGAGGAGGAGAAAGAGTAAGGAAGAGGAGGGGAAAGGGTAAGCCGGAAGCCGCCATCTGTAATAGGATATAAAGGGAAGGACTAACGGGGGCTGCCTGGTGCCAGCTGCGGCGGTTGCGGAGGGGGCTGTGGAGTCGGGCGGCAAGTGTGGCGCGCTGGGGCTGTAGCTGCGGCGCAGGCGGTTGCGGCTCGGATGAAAAGGATGCAATGCTGCCTGCCCCTTATACTTAATAAAAAAGAAAGAGAAAACAAAAGATAACGTTCAAATAGAGTTAATGGTTCCTCGAGACCCTCGATACCGGCAAGCTTACAGCGGAAGTCGATGGAAAAGAAGAGAACACTAATAAATGACGAAAACATGATGGACGCGTAATGAGCCACTTACGGAGGTCGAGTAGGCAGGTAATCATTTCATCCGAAGACTCACTTCTGGCAGTATAATGAGCCTCATGCTTTACGCTTATTTGTTCGACTAATCTTATCATTCAATCAAAATAAATAATCGACATTCTATTTGTCAGTATTCAAAGGCTTTTTTTTAGAAAGCTTAAAAGGAAGACAAATTACCGTTTTAAAAGAAACACCCTTCATCCAGTTTTCCAATCTCTGCGTAACCCCAACCCCGTAAACTCCCTGAACCCCATCTACCTTTACATCCAGACTTCCATTTTTCCCCTTAACCCCATTCCTGTCCCTTTTATCCAGCTCCCCCTTTCAATATCCTCCTTATCCAGTTGCCCTCAACCCCCTTCCCGTTCCCTCTTCATTCATCAACACCCCCTCCAACCTCTTCCTCGCCCCCTCTCTTTCAGCTTCCCCCTCCCCTTCCCCCCTCCCTCTCCCCTCTTCATCTAACCTACCCTTCACACCCACTCCCCGTCCCCTCACACCCCCTTTTCCCTCCCCCCTCCCCCCTCCCCTTACCCTTTCAATCAAACCTTCCCCTCAACCCCCCCCCCTCCCTCCCTCCCTCCCTCCCGACACAACCCAGCCCCGCCACACGCTCGCCTCGGGCTGCCAGAGGGAGGGAGGGGAACGTCAGCCTCCGCCGCCGTCGTCGCCTCGTCTCTCCAGCGAATCTCAATCCCAGTCATCCGTGTGCCTACGTGGATAGGGGTTGCAGGGTCTGCCGTCAGAAGTCCTAGGGCTGATGAGTGATGATGCTTATCTCCGTCGCCCATTCAATATCACTTGACTCTGATGAGAAAGGAGAGAGAGGAGGAGTGAGCTGGAGTGAGCAGGAGGGGGGGAGAGGATGAGGAAGTGTAAGGTATTAGCGAACCTTGCAGGGCACCGGATTGATTGAATGCCAGTTGCAGCCTCCTATTACATAAATTGGATCAATTACAGCAAATCGCCTTAAGCCGACCTCAGGCAAATTAGCAAATTAGTGGGATTTAAGTGCATACACTCGATACACGAATATGGAGTAGTAGTGGTGGGGACTGTTGGAGGGTGGGGGGGGGGGGCAAGAAATAACTCTCAAATTCTTCTAATCTTTGTTTCCATCCTGACGACTCTACTTCCCCCTGGCACTGGATTCTACCAAAGGACTCTCACGATCTTGATTTCCTCGAGCTCGGAATCCTTAATCGGGGATCCGCTGTGCCCGCCTATTCCCGCGACGCCCCCGCGCCTCTGGTCTGGTCGGCCGTGGACGAACCACACCCTTTGTCAGTGCTCGTTTCCGCCATTCATCCATCTCTCTCTCTCTCTCTCTCTCTCTCTCTCTCTCTCTCTCTCTCTCCCTCTCTCCTACTCTTTCTTTCTCTATAACTCTCACTCTCACTCACTCTCCTCTACCCCGCCCTCACGCCCACCTTGCCTCCCACACCCGTCCAGCAACCGTCCCCATCGCTTACCGCTACTGACACTTCCCACGCCCACCAGCCATACCACCAGTCAGTTAGCCTCCCGCCCATGTTCTATCCACGCCCGCATATCCTCCTCAGCCCCATGCTGCACACGTGCATTATCCATCAACACCTCCGCCCACGCCCAAAAACCCACACGCCCGCCAGCGGGGGGGGGGGGGGGGGGGGGGGGGGGGGGGGGGGGGGGGGGGGGGGGGGCAGACCGCCATATAAAACCGTGAACTCGGCAAAGAACAGTCGTAAAAAAACGACTAAAAAGAAAGAATGGCTAAAAAAGCAAGACCTTAAAAGTGAATGCTGACCTTGAAGACTGGGAAAAAGGGTGAAAAAGAAGTAAGGTCCGAAGCAAGGTCCTTGAAGGCAGGGCGGCTTTGCAACAATCTCAACCACAAACACTCTCCTGGTGGTGATGACCCCCACCCCCACCCTTGACTCACCCCATAACCTTACCTATCTTCTGACTGCCACTGTGCAGTCATGCATGTATACATACAGAAAACACAACCACACAAAGGCACAAGCATGCATACATGTATACAAACCTATAATCACAAACACACCCGTACGTACACGCGGACACAAATACAAACAAACAATTACAAATACAAACACTCACACGGACAAAATAACATATAGAACCCATGATCTAGAATGTTCGAACTAACAACATGACAAAAATATATATATCTTAAAAAAAAAACAAAAAAACGTTAAAGGTTGCAAGTCATCCTCAAGTACTCTGTCCTCTGTGCAAAGAAATAATAAAACAAATGAACGAATCGTCTTCAGCTTTCGTCACGTCATAAAACAAAAGAAAAAGAGACATTGACGCCATTACAGAGAAGAGAGAAATGACGCGCAAAACGAAAGCAAAGCAACATGAAAGCGAGAGAAAGGTACCCGCGATAGGAAAAATAAAATCAATCAGAATGCTAGAACTAACTAAGAATCGTAACCAATAATAGGAGATTTAACTAAGAGAAGTAACTAACAAAACTATATATAACTAACAATGAGATGGAAATATAATTAACAGTGATAAATCACGAAGTATATATTACAAATAACAGTAGGAAATAACTTGTAATGCAAAATCACCAATAAATGAAGAGCAGTAACTAAAATGGCTAACTATGAGAATTAACTAACACGTTATGAGAACTAACTAACAGCAGGATATGTAACAACGAAAATAATTCAATGAACTATGAGAAGCAATCAACAATAGGAAATGACCAATTAACTTTGAAAGCTAATTAACTATGTGAAATAACTAACAACGAGAACAATCCAACCAATTCTGACATAAGCTACGAGAACTAACTAACAACAAGACAAAAGTTACGATAGAAAATAACGTAATAATTATGAAATGCAACCAACAGAAAAAAAAATTAATCACCTATGAAGCCTAAGTAGCTATGGAGAAAAAAAATAACAAAGATATAAAACTTGAAACGAGAAACAACAAACAATGATAAACGAACGAACAAGTGACACTGAAAGCCAGGCACTCTGGGAAACCCCCGAGACTTTATCTAATAACAATCTTCAGACGTAAAAATCGGCGTGAATCACCGAGTGGAAAAGAAGATATCTAAAAAAAAGGAAAAAAAATATATATCATGGCAATTATCCGTAATCTTACACAGACGGAGCTGCTCTTGTGTTTATCTCTTTGATATCTGATGAGATATACCTGAATATAAATTCGCGTTGTTCATTAAACAGTTATAATTAGAGCTGTCATTGTTCGCTTCTTTTTTTCTAAATATTCGTGATATCAGTAGCATAAAGTGTAACGGATTATTCAATGATAATAATAACACCAATAATTAGATAACACCGAAAGGCGAGTCTAATCAAGAAATATCACCAACGACGCTAACACCAAAAATATCAACAACAATAGCATAATCAGTAACGAAAACAGCACTTTGCATCGGAACAAAGTACCCTGCCGCGACCTGACACCGTGGTAACAAGGCGGAGGCGTGGAGAGAACTCTACCATGGCCCCCCACCCCCCTCCTATCCTCCAGCCCCTAACTCCTAGCCCCCTTCTATCCCTTTGCCCTCCCCTGTCCCCTCCCTTCTCCCCCTACACGCCTGCTCGTCACACCTTGCACAAAAACTTCCGGCTTATAGCGTCTTATTTAAATACATGTGTGGTGGGTACATCCGCCCTGCCATCAAGCCCGCCATTCGCCCTCCTCCTCCTCCTCCTCCTCCTCTTCTTCCTTCTTCTCCTCCTGCCCCTCGGAGCGCGCCCCTCGCTACACCTGCAGATATCATTTCCTGTCTCCCTCCTTCCTCTCCTTTCCTCCTGACTATCTTACGGGATGGAAGTTCGCACGCGGGATGAACAAGAGTGAAAAGGCGATGAATAACCCAAGAGGGTAGCTGTGGACGCCTTATGCGATCCCTGCCCGTAAAAGTAATAGCAATAACCCGACCGCGCCTCTATTTCATCTCGATGCGAGGCGTTTTAAGGTGGTAAGGACCAGCAGCTGTACACCTGCCAGGCGCCACCGCAGGCTTGCCCGGGAACTACTAGCGGCCGCGAACAAAACACAATGGCATAAACGCCTTTGCCAATCACCCGCTGTAAAATTACCATATCAAAGCACCAGGCTAACGAGACCTGCCGGCGGCGCTGTGTCCGAACCCGCGGTCTGGACCACAATCTCCCCCCTCCCTACTCCCCTCTCCCCCACCCCTACCTTCCTACTCCTCCCTCCTTCCCTCCCTCCCTCCCTCCCTCTTTCTGCCCCTCCTCTCCTCCCCCACTCCCCACCCCCGTACATCACACCGCCGCCTCACCCCGCCCGCCAGCCACAACTGTACCACCACGCGGGGATACGCTCTCGGAGGGCTCTTTGTACTGCGTCGTTTGCGGCCGCCGTGCAACGCCTTCGCGACACCTCTACCGCAGCTCCGTGTTGCAAGGGTGTGAGTACAAGACGTCGGCAATGGCCTGTGAGGTGCCCTGCGCTGCGCTACCCCGTCCAAGACCCCGTCCAAGACCCCGTCCAAGACCCCATCCAAGACCCCGTCCCGGACCCCAAGAGCGCCGTGGGGGAGCGTCCATCACTCGCAACTCCTCCTTATCCTGTCATCTCGCCTCGTAAAGCGGTCGTCGGGGAGAAGCGGCTCCTCCTAGGCCTGCCCGCCGCTCTACACGTTGCACGGCTTATCTCACGCAATTATCGCTCTCCTGCACGTTCGCACGCACGTTTTCGACAGGTTTGTGCGCGCGCGCGTTTGTGTGTGTGTGTGTGTGTGTGTGTGTGTGTGTGTGTGTGTGTGTGTGTGTGTGTGTGTGTGTGTGTGTGTGTGTGTGTGTGTGTGTGTGTGTGTAAGTGCAGGTGTGAGTGTCCTAAGTCTACACCACTAACAAATGAGATCGTAGGTTACCATCACCACTGAGGGCTCCTTCAAGTCAGCCCCCGCCACCAAGGGCGCCTTAACGGCAGCCTCTGACCCTCGTAAGCCACCCCGCTTCCCTAGAGATCCCAGCGCCACGGTGACGCCAAGCGGATCAGAGACACGGAGAAACTTCTGGACCTCTTATGCAAATGTCCGCGGCGGAGGACCATGTTGCGCTCTCTGTTGCGGCGATGTTAGCGGGCCGCAACCGCACGCGCATACCCCACACACATACCGCACCGGCGCACCTATTACAGAATAAACATTACTGACGACATGACCCTTTCCCACTTAACAGTGTCCCTTGGCGAAGTTGTCCCCCCGCTGCGTGAATCAGTCACAACAAATGTGCTCTCACATGATAGAACTCCTTTATGCAAACGCTTCAGGAAAAGACAGAGTAAGAGAGGGGGGGGGGAGTGAGGGAGGGAGGGAGGGAGGGAGGGAGGGAGGGAGGGAGAGAGAGAGAGAGAGAGAGAGAGAGAGAGAGAGAGAGAGAGAGAGAGAGAGAGAGAGAGAGAACTCATGATGCTCTCGGCGAAAATGAGCAGGAACCAGACATATCGAAAGCTCAACGGTGAACGACGGTGCGTTATTACTGCCCCCCCCCTTCCCACACACAAACAGCCCCCCTCCCCCTCTTCCCAAATGGTCCAAGTGGTTTATCGATATCTTTCCCATCTAGAGCGACTGCCTCATGTAAAATTTACAACTTTTACACCCGAATCGCAATCTGGTTAAAAGGGACGTTAAGAAGGAGAAACAAGAAATAAGAAAAATAAAAGGAATAAAAAGAATAAGAAGAGAGAATACAGACTTCCCCCCCCCCCACCCCCATCCCACCCCTAAAACAGAGTAACTTGCAACAGCCCGAGTAACTCATTCAAACCCTCCACAATATACTGGTGACGTATTCTTTAAAAAGTGTATATACGTCCGTGCATATCGTTAAGAAAGATTTCTAAAAAGAACCCCTCCCCCCCCTCCTCTCCCCTCCCACGCGAGCAAAAGAAAATGCCCCGCAAATAATTAATGTGCGCGCTGGGAAAATGTTCACGCCGGCGTTGAAAATGTCAACAATAAGTTCAGGCAGGCGTCGGGAATGTCGGCATTATAAGCAAGCACATGCCGTAACGCGGGATTATCACGTCAAAGCAAACTCTGAAATTTTCATGCGTTCGATTCCAGCGATAATAATAAGCACAGTCCCGAGAAAGGCTGGCTGCGCTACGATCACGGTTACAATCTCGCCGCGGATGCGATGCTCTTGGCCTGGTAGGTAGGGAGGTGATGGAGGAGATAATGCGGTCTCGGTCTTTCTCTCTCCCTATCCCTATCCCTATTCCTCTTTCTCTTTCTCTCCCTTCCCCTTTCCATTTCCCTATCCCTCTTCACCCTCTCTTTCACAATCTCTCTTCCTCTATCACCCTTCCTCCCTCCCTCTATCTCCCTCCCTCCCTCTATCTCCCTCCCTCCCTCCCTTCTCCTTCCCTCTGCTATCGTGATTGAGAGTGAACTTGATGCGCGCTAGCAATTCAAAGACTTAATGAGTATTGTTAGCGTCTATGATCATGATCCGGGCACAAAAGGCAGGCAATTCTGACGCATATTCATTCTCGTGAACTGCGAGAGCAAAGTTTCAAAAATCGTTCATGCAAGAAGTGAGGGAAGGAGGGAGGGAGAGAGGGGTAGGGAGGAGGGAAAGGAGGGGAGGGATGGGGAGGCAGGGGAGAAGGGTGAGAGAATATGTGTTTCTACATAGCCAGACATTTTATTATCGCCCTGCATTAATCCGGGCCATTTCACGGATCCATCACCCCCGTCAACATACACGTCCACTTCAAGCATACATACATCGCAAACAAAAGCCCGGTCGCAAATCATATTTATGGCGCCTTGTCCCTCTCGCTGGCGGCCATCAAGAGCCCTCTCTCCCTGCACCTCATTCCGCCTTTATTTCGGTGTTCACCAATCACCTCGAGGGAACACGTGACGAAAACTGTAATATTTACCATGAGGTCATTCGCTACACCCCCTTCCCACAGTACCCTTCCCCTCCCCTCTTTCTCCTCCCTCTTTCGATAAAAACAATGGGCTTTACGGATGAGTGACGCAGAGACGACAATCGCTTGCTTCTGCCCTCGGCCAGCTCGGACAAGGAGGACATTTCACGACGATCTAAACCGACGCGGAGCCATTATCCAGAAATATTTTTATTACTGCTTAAATGGTTCCAAAATGGCTTCTAGGTCCTAAGAAGGGGGTGGGGGGAAGGCTGACCAGCGCTTGGGGAGGCCAAAGACACATTATGCACAGCCACTGAGATTTCGTCGGAATTCGAAGTTTCAGAACAAAAGGCTAACAACTAAATTGAACGCCATCATCAATCAATCAATCAATATACACACGCATGTATACATGTATACATATATACATATATACATATATATATAATATATATATATATATATATATATATATATATATATATATATATATATATATATATACATATAAAACACCCTACCATAGTTCCAACATTTCCTTCCCTTAAAAAAGACCACTCTAGACTCCCCCGGCAAATCCTATAACTATCGACCCGTCAGTCGGCGTGCTAATTAAACATTCAGCGTCGCATCAACATCAACACACATACACACAGAGGACCATTGGCGGGCCCGAGAATGTGATGAGAAAACGTGCTATGAGGGCGATGTTACGAGCTTGGTGATGTGGCTACAATGAGAACAGGGAGAGAGCGAAAGGTATATACGCCGTGGATAGAGGGGGTAAAATTTGTGGTTTTGATAGTAAGAGAGTGGTTTTTCATGGTTGTTGTCTCTCTTAAAGGAGGGAGTTTGTGGTGTTGATAGTAAAAGTGTGGTTCCGAAGGTTAATTGCGTCTCGGTGTCGATGCGCGGTTAAAAAAGATACATACATACGTCTGTGTTGTGCGGTTTGTCGTATTAAATCGTGGGTGCATATCTGTACGTATGTTTGAATGTAAAATATGTCAGTATGAAAAGGTATAGATGAATTTAGGAGGGAGAGGGGGAGAGGCGGGGGGGGAGAAAAAGAGAAAGAGAGAAAGAGCGAGCGAGAGATAGATAGATAGATAGAGAGAGAGAATAAGAGATAGATAGATAGAGAGAGAGAGAGAGAGAGAGAGAGAGAGAGAGAGAGAGAGAGAGAGAGAGAGAGAGAGAGAGAGAGAGAGAGAGAGAGAGAGAGACCCACCCGGAACAAGCAGAATCATTCTACGTTTCGCGCTGACAAATTCCATCATTATAATTAATGTAATTAATGTACATCTCATTTGCATCATGCGGAATTGAAATGTTAATCATGCATACATAGTGACTAAGTCTCTTCATACATGGACTTTGTAACTATCATGAATTATCTTGTCAGAGTAAATACCGAAGGTGGTAGAGGCGACATGTTTTTTCTTCCTGCGTGGTATATGTATTTCAGGTTGGTATAAATGATAACACTGATAATTTCGTGTTATCGTGTATTCCAGGTTGGTATAAACAGAACCATAGTGATTTTTTTCTTCTTCTTAGAAATGGGTATGTCATGTTAGTATAAACGATACCAGTGCCTGTGTTTTTTTTTCGTGGTATTAGGTATGTCATACTGGTATAAACGGTAGCATTTGTGGTTTTTTGAGTAGGTAACTTGTATGATAGCAAAACCCGATGGTAGGAGCACTAATGGTACGCGGTCATATAGGGATGAAGTTTATGCTCCTCCTTCGGCTAGGTATGGGACTGGTACTGCTGGTACGGGCGAGATTAGTTTGGCGGCAGAGCGTGGTATATGACTACAGTAGATCACACGATGAGATACGGTATGGCGACGCAGAGTAAATGTGTAGATGTGGTAAAGTAGATGCGACAAAAGTGAAGATAAATATTGGAAAATGCCAGGAAGATAGCTGGATGCTGTTGTCTTTGTTGTTGTTGTTTTTTAAGACATTGTGGATGAATGACGGAGAGATATATGGAGATTAAAGGAAGAATTAGGAATTACGGGGAAATCATGAGAGGAGAAACAGAAACAGGGAAAAAAATCATCAAAAGAAGGAAGAGAATTGATAATCAAAAGAATATAGAGGATCAAATTGAGAGAGAGAGGGGGAGGAGGAGAAGGAGGAAAAGGAGGAGGAAGAGGAGGAGGAGGAGGAAGAAGCCAAGAAGAACCACGAGGGAGGTAGAAAGAAGCTGGCAGCGTTACCATCTCCTGTCATCGACTTCCCTCTAGCCATCTCTTCTTTCTTCTTCTTCTTCTTCATCTCCTCCTCCTCCTTCTTCTTCTTCTTCTTCTTCTTCTTCTTCTTCTTCTTCTTCTTCTTCTTCTTCTTCTTCTTCTTCTTCTTCTTCTTCTTCTTCTTCTTCTTCTTCCCCGAATTATAAAACGTTAAACTTTCCTTTCTTTTCCTCTTCTCTCTACCTCTCTTCCCTCTTCTACCTTCCTCACCCAACCTCTCGCTCCCTCACATACACATTCCTATTCGCATTGGTATTGGCATTCGCTCCCCTTCCCCTTCTACCAATACCCTCCCATCCCCCATCCCCTCCCCTTCCCCTTCCCCATCTCATACCCAGCAGGTTTATGACAAGATGGGTGGGGAGGGAAAGAGGGATGGGGGGATAGGACTAGAGAAGGGGGAAGAGGGGGAGGGGGGATAGGTGGAGAGAGTGTAGAGGGGTAGAGGGGGAAAGAGAGGAGAGGGAAGAGGGGCAAGATGGGGGGAGAGGGAGGGGGAGGGTGGGGGGGTTGAGGTTTATGACAGCCTCAATCACATCGCCATAAACCCAAGTCTCCTCTAACTGGGCCGCTTCCTTCGATTGTTTTAAAAGTCAATACGAGAATCGCAGACATTTACGATTTATATACGTGGGGGGAGGGGGGACGATCTAGGGGAGGGAGGAAGAGGAGGGAGGGAGAGGAGGGAGGGAGGGGATAGAGGGCGATAGAGGGAGGGAGGGAAAGGAGGGATGAGGGGGGGGGTGTAGCTATGTCCTTATCGCAAGCATATTTCACGTGACGCGACCAACTTGCGTCTCTCTTCTCTCTCTCTTCCCTTTTGTTTCCTTTTCTTTCTTTTTTCTCGTTCGCCTCGTTGTTCCATTCCTTCTTTTCCCCTATATTTTCTTTTCATCCTCCATCCTCTATTATTCAGCGCCCTATCTTTCCCATTTTTCTTCTTTGTTTTCTTCCTTCTTTCCCTTTCCTTTTCCTTTTCCTTTTCCTTTTCCTTTTTCTTCTTCTCCTCCTCCTCCTCTTCTCCTCCTCTCCCCCTCCTCTTCTCCACCTCCCCCTCCATCTCCACCTCCACCTCCTCCACCTCCCCCCGGGTAGTGTTTATGGTGGCCCGCTTGTCTGGCGCTCCTCCATGTGGGGACTTTTGTTTTGCTTCTTGCTTATCTTTAGAAATGTTCATCTCTCGCGTTCACTAGCCATCTGCACGTTTCTCTTGCCCTAAGGTTGAACATGTGAAGAACAAATAGCGACTCAGTTCCCGGGTTATTTCAGGAAAAAAAACAACTATTTTCTTGTTCTAATTTACAAGGCAGAGGTGTTTACTCAGAGTGAACAAGCGTGCGCACATATACACACATACAAAAATCCAGATGCACAGGCACGCACGCGCTACAGGTACACGTACACGCACGCGCACAACCACACACAAACAAACAAAAAAACATAGACACAAACACACACACAGACACAGACACACACACATAAAAAAGCATGCAGACACAGGCAGACACACGCAAAAAATATATATATAAGCATTACGTCACAAGCATCCCTGAGGGAAAGGACGTCCACATGATCAAGCTAGAATCATTTTTTTGCGCTATTGCTTTGAATCTAAGGCCATATCTCAAGAAATTAAATGCGCGCGCATAAACTGATTTAAGAAAAAAAAACACTTGAAACGTGTATGTACATGTATGCATGTATTTATTTATTTATTTATTTATTTATCCATCTATCTTATTTTGCCATTTTTTCATTATCGTCTTTTTCCCCCGTGCCCTTTCTGTATGTTTTGTCCTTCTTCAGAGTTCTCCGTTTCTTCTTTTTTCTATATATATATATATATATATTATATATATATATATATATATATATATATATATATGTATATATATATATATATATATATATATATATATATATATATATATATATATATATATGATATAAAAATCTAACCTAAAGTATCAAAATCCAATTATTACTTCAAAATATTACCCGTCGAATATCAAATGAACATATCCCTTAAAAAGAGGCGTAGAAGACAAATGAATAAGCATGTTCACAACTCCATTAGAACGGAGGCTCGATGCGCATAACGCTATACTTTAATAATCAGCTAAAACTAACACCGCTTGGAGTTACGTGCTTATTTACAAGTTCAAGGATTCCCCGCAGTTGCATTTACAGCAGACAGCTGGTATAATTTTCTTGTCAAAAGTGTCAATGACTGATATTTTTCTTCATAAGCACGAACGTAAGCTTCAGTTAGAAAGCATCTGGTGCCTGTGTTTGTTTGTTTGCTCGCTTGCTTGCTTTCATTCGGGGAAATCCAATATGACGCCCATCGTCTTTGAATATATGAAGAGCATAAAAGAAAGAAAAAATACTTTTTAGAAACAGCTACAAAGGAAAGATTTTTTTTTGCTTACTTGCTTGCCTCATTACTTGTCTGTCGCTTATTCACTCACTTGTCTGCTTGCTTCCTTACTTATTCACTTTTGCTTGCTTCTTTGTTTATTTACAAACTTGGTCCCCTGGTTATTTACTGGCCTTCTTGCTTTCTTGTTTACTTGCATGCTTCCTTATTTATTTAAATGCCTGTTTCCTTGTTGATTGACATGGTTCCTTACTTATCTGCTTGCTTTCTTGCTTGCTTGAGTGATTGCTTTCTTACTTCCTCCCTTGCTTCCTTACTCACTTCCTCCCTTGCTACCCTACTCATTCCCGTGCTGGTTTCTTTACTAAATTACTTACTTATTTGGTTGCTTATCACTCCAAGCAAAAGAAGGACGGAGCGATTGGTTATCCCTCCACCTGGCCAGCACTCCATCAACGGCGGAAGAAGGGGCTGGTGTTCGGCACCTTCGTCGGAGCCTCAATCATGCTCGGGGCTCGTCTCTTGGCATCAGATCATGCAAGGGTGGGGGCAGAGGGAGGGGGACAGAGGGAGGGGGAGGGAGGGAGGGGGGAGGGAGAGGAGGGAGGGAGGGAGGGAGGGAGGGAGGGAGGGGGGAGGGGGGAAGGGAAAGGGAAGGGGGAGGGGGGAAGGGGAAGAGGAAAAGGGAAAGAAAAAATAAGGGCGGGGCAAGAGGGAGGAAGGAAGGTCAAAAACAAGGAGTTGAAGGGAGGAGGTAAGTGAAAAAGAAAGAGGTGGAAGGGGGAGAGGAAGGTGGAAAAACAAGGAGGTGGAAGGGTTGGGAGGGGGGATAAGGTGTAAGGTGAAGGAAGGAGAGGAAAAAATACAGAAGTAAAAGGGAAGAAAAATAAGGTGAAAGGAGGGAGGAAGGGGAGGAAAAATAAGGAGGTGGTAGGGAGGAGATATCAAAACGAAGAAGGGACATGTGATGGAACATGTGAAGGGAAGTGGTGGGCCAGTGAAGGGACGATGGACGGGGAGGAAGAGAGAGGGAAATAATGTGTGGGAATGAAAAATGAGAAAAAAAAAATGAGGGGGGTGTTAGTCTGCCTGCATGAGGTGGGGAGGGGGAGGGGGAGGAGAGGGGGAGGAGGAGGGAAGGGAACGGCGATGAGGATGTGGCCGAGGTGTTAGCAGTGGCCAGGGCTGGAGTGGAGTGTCAACACCATCTAGCTATCATGATGGCTTTATGACGTTGCCTTAGTGATAATGGCGCCCTGATGCCCTCCTTGCAGCCCCACATAACTCGTGCCCTTCGTGCCTCGCAAGTACATGACAGTGAGACTCGTAACTTGCTTAAGATACCAAGTTAACAGCAATTACGAAAGACAAACGCAAAACGCTTTTGCACTGTCTGTTTTGAGGACTTTACCTGGCTGATAGAACATCCTCTCCACGTATGCGCATATGCTCACTAGAAGCTTACCTGAAAATAAGAGAAAAAAAGAAGTTTAATAGAAGCAACGCAATGAAGGTAATATAAACGTATTCACATATCACAAATATACATCTTCTTAACAACACTAAACAAAGAAACAACAATCACTCCCAATCAAAACCAATAAAACCAAAGAACACAACACGAACAGCGACAAGAACAAGAACGAGAAGAACACGAACACTCCGTCAGCACCTCCTCCGCCGGGGCTCATTACCGCACAATAAAAGCATCAGAGGTCATGTCTCCGCCTACATCGCTTCTGTGGGCCGCCCACGTACATATCCCTTCCCACCCGAGCTCTCACACCGTTCGTTCACTTCTTAGCTATTTATTTATCTGATCATTACTATTCATCACTCTATTTATAAAATTCATCAATAATGATTCATTGCATCAATCAGCTATCATTTATTCATAGTCATTCAATCCCTGAGAAGGAAACGTTCTCAAAGGTATTCGCTCTTTCCCCCGGCGTCTGTGGTGTCGGGGATTCGTTCATTCCGAGTCCTGCCCGAGTCCTGGTCCGTGACAAGCTCGGGCGTGACCTCTCGCCCCTCAAGCACGGCGGCGGCCTCTCGGAAGGTCGTAAAAAATGGGATCCTTAGGCCTCGCTCAAGGGCCGTGATCATCGCCCTGCCATCGACAACCCCCGGAAACCGTTTCTCTCTCTTGATAACCGTTCTCTCCCTTCATCTTCTCTCTCACTCTCACTCTTACTCTCACTCTCTCTTTCTCTTTCTCTCACTCTCACTTTCTCTCTCTCTCTCTCACCTACCAAGCGTTTAAATCATGTTCTTGTGCCTCTGTCAACAAACCACAACATCATTCACCTGCAAGCAACCTCCGCCACCATTATCTCCTTCCCTAACGATACCTTCTTAAGAATACTTTGCGATTCAATTCTTTCCTCCCTCCCCCTCTCCTTCCTATCCTCCTTCCCACCCCTCCTCCCCCTTCTCCATCCCTCCTTCACGCCCACCCCGTCCCCCTCGCCTTGGGCCGTATTGACCCCCCTGATCCTTGGGTTATCAGCAGCGAGTGTTAGGCTTACACCACGGGCGGGAGTAATTACGGGTGGGCGGGGAGAGGCCACGCCCACACGGCCACAAACCAAGCACATGAATATAATATTATACGTCCAGGAGCCCACCAAATGAAAGGTGCAGCGGCTTGGGTGCCATTACGCTGTTATTTATGGCCTTAAACTCGCTCCGAACCCCCAACCTCTTCAAGGGCTTTTTAACCGCTTCTACTTTCCGTCTGTCTTTCTGTCTGTCTGTTTATGTGTCTGTCTCCCTCACTTCTTCTCTCCCTCCATCTCCCTCTCCTTTTCTCTTTTTCTCCACGTCATGTTTACCTCATGCTCATTACGCAATCTCACTGACGACCCAGATCATCCATCACATGCAACCACAACTGATACTTTCCACGTGACAAGCATCGGATGAGGACGACTCCCGCGACTCTTGACTATTATCCCCCCCACCCCCCATCCTCCAGCATCCTATTTCTAAACAAAATTCCCAACATCAGTCCTCCGGGTTATTTTATTTACAATTTTATTATTACTATTAATATTATCATTATTATCATTATTATTATTCGTCTACGTTTTTCCCTCCTATTCTTCTTTCATCCTCTCCTCTCATCTCTCTTTTCCATCTCCTCCACTACCATGACCCAGTCATTCCAACTTCCTGTCGAATCTCTCTCCTTCTTAACCCCCCCCCCCCCTCTCTCCCTCCCTCTCTCTCCCTCCTTTCTCCTCTCTCTCTCTCTCTTTCTCACACACACACATATATATACACACACAAGCATACATACATACACACACACACACACACACACACACACACACACACACACACACACACACACACACACACACACACACACACACACACCCTCCGGCCGTCAATTGCCAATCCATATCGCCGTCTCGATCTTCCTCGCTATAGAACCGCTAATTTATCGCCATATCGAACCGAATCTCTGACGCACACAAATCGGTAACTCCCCGCGTTCATCGGATACCCAGCGACTCGTCCGTTCACTCGCCGAGATGGAACCTGCAATCACTACGATGGAACCTGCAATACCATTTAATGCCGTGCCTGTCCTAACGGGATACAACAACACATGCCAACTCGCAAAACTTCTTCCTGTTTAATAGATCTATCAAAATTAGAATACCTGCTGGGCCATCTTACCAACGCTTGTGCACTTCTCCTGGGCACCGCAGATATCGTGGCTACTCATTATAAAGCTATTAAGTACCACTATAAACAAAATAAGGTCTTTACGATTCGAACTGCACAAGATAACTGGCTTTATAGTCCGTCTAATCACCCTCCGCAAAACAAATTATCTTACATTAATGCTGGTTCTTACTCAACTGTGACACACACACACACACACACACACACACACACACACACACACACACACACACGTACACGTACACATACACGTACACGTAAACGCACACACATTCACAGGTACACATGAATAATCAAATAACCTCATAAATGACCGTATATTGTAAAGTCAAGAAAGACACTTCATTCGAACGGTGACGGGGATGCTGGCTCCATCTGACATGACGGAAGCGGCGAAAGCGCTCAAGTGTAAATGAAATAGGAGGATGCCATAGCAACAAGAAATACCAAGAGAAGCAAGTCGGGAAACGAGCGGCGCGAGAGAAACGAGAAGGAAGTCGAGGAAGAGAAGGGAAGAAAAAGGAAGAAGTCGGAAAAAGAGGCAGTAAAAACAAGTGAAAAGGAACGGGAAAGGAGGGCAGGCAGGCTGGCTGGCTGGCTGGCTGGGTACGAAGGGCTTCCACAGACGAGCGGGAAGCATCGAAGCGTCGAAGTGGGGAGGAGGAGGAAGAGGAGGGGGGGGCTGCGCAGCCGGAAATTCTTTATACCCGACGAGTTGTCAGACGACCAGGGCATGTGTCCTAAGCCTCTTCCCATACCCGAGGTAGGCCTAGCCCTGACTATTCGAGATAAACACCGTCCACAGACTCCAAACACATGTTCATACCCACGTATAAAACACCCGCTTCACTCATGATGAAGTTACGTATTTTTATTTTCTTTCTGAGGGGAACCGAGGGGAATTTTGGATACAAGAAGAGGTCGTCTTACCACGTGAGAGGAACTCGCGGAGAAATGTGTGTGATGTAAGACATGTGTGAAGACGTTCGGAGACACGTGTCAGGAGGGCTGGGCACGTGCGAGTATGCAAAGGATATCAAAGGCTGCCGAGACTTAAGGATATGCGAGTAGGAGGGCGGAGCAGAGCGGATGGTGTGTGTTTGTATGTGTTGTGGGCGCCGGAGGAGGCGGACGAGGAGGGGGAGCAGGCCAGAGAGGCAGCGTGATGGTCCCCAGGAGAGGCTCTGACGTGCGCAGTGTGTCAGGCTGCAACACTGAGTGCCGGTGTGAGACCTTCGGGATGGGACAAGTGTGTGGAGAGGAGTGCCAAGAGACGCCTAACACGCCTCAAGTGGACTCATCACGAGCCGGGGGATCACAAGGGAAATGGCACGCCCTCGCTCCTTGCTTACTGCCATTTTCCTCAGAGGAAGTTGCAGGCGGCTCGACGCAAAAAAAGAGGCACTCGTACTTGCACGAGATAATGCATAAATTAGCATACTAAATTTTACAGCTATTAAATGACTTTCACAGTGTATCAGTCTGAGTAATTGATACAATCTTTTACCATTAAAAAAAAAACTTGCAGAAACCTGAAAAGATGTTACCCATCATCATTTGAATAGGATGTTAAGTTATCTTTGAATGAATCATTGCAAACGACGCATTAGGTAAATAGTCTTACCGACTTCACCAAAAGGCTTTGCATATTCAATAATAGGCATAGAGAGCGTAAGCTTTGCACTAAGCTAGCCCGGTTAGCTGATGTCTGGGACGCGCGACCTCTTCAAATTCGAACGTTGTCTCTTCACGTCGCCTCCGCTTCCCAGGCTATCGACTTCGCCCTCGACCGATGCCAAAGGTAAAGTCCAACATCACAAAGTCTCAGGCAAAAGGCAGGGGTAAGAGTACACTTGAATATATATAAAAAAAATGATAATCTATGATCCAAGGAACAAGGTAAGAAATACTTCGCAAACGGACAAGGGAGAAGGAGTCCGTGGCCAGAGCCTGGACATGGGTCGCACTCCACACTGGCGCCACACAGTGAAGGCACTGCCAGACACATCTGATAAAACCAACTCCCCTCCACTCCCAGTGTAACCGCCGCTACATGACAACGGTTGTCTTGCTCGAACGTGAAATGTCACAAATCTCCCTGAAGGACACGGAGGTCTTTCCTGCGTGACACCTGACCACGCTGACACAACCACGAACGAACGTGAGGTCCTGCGCCAGGGGGAGTTGCTCGTTCCCTCCTGCTGGCAACGCCGCGGCTGGCAAAGGAGGGTTTGTGGAGGGCATATGGTGAACGTGTAGGGGTGTGTGCGATGGCGGGATAGAAGTGGGGCGAAGGGCGGTAGTTAGGAGTGCAGGTGGAGGAGGCGGTCAATGGTCAGAGAAGAATGATGGTGGTTAGAAAATGGTGATGGAAGACGACTGGCACTTCAACCAACCAAGGAAAAGAATACACAAATGAGTATTTTTCAAAAACCGAATTGAAGCAGCAGAGAGGAAAAAGAGTAGAACAGTGGTTACTCTCCCTAAGAACTTCAAACTCCAAAAGGATCGTCAAGCAAGAAGGTACGACGAAAAGAAGCAAGAAAAGAGGAACGGCAAGCGCACGGACAGAGTGTTCTGCGAGTGCCTTACAACCAGTTCTGAGTTGCGGTAAAAATGCGAAAAACTGACCGAAAGAGGCGGGGCCGGAGGGCTCATGTGGCCGCAGTGATCAACATTAATGAGTCGAGACAACACTCCTCTCCGTATCGCCCTAATCACCTCTTCCCCGGCGAATGCTGCGCGCTTGCTCATTCGGCAGGTCCTCGGGAGGTTCAAAAAAGCATATTGGATCATGGTGAGGTTCACAACAAATCTCATTCGTTGTGACAAATCGCGAAAAAATTGTCATTAAAAGTGTAGATTCACCAAGCACTAACATCGACCAGAGAGAAACAAAGAAAAGAAAAGAAAAAAAAACAGAGGGAAGATATGCTAAGGAACTGGACTAGGTGTGGGTCGAGTGGAGGGAGGGGATGGGAGGGGGTGAGATAAGAAAGGGGGAGGGGGAGGGAGTAGAGAAGGGAGGAGAGGGATGGGATAGGGATGGGAGGATGGGGATGAGACTGGGAAGAGAGGAGGGGAGGGGGGAAGGAAGGGAGGAGGTGGAGGGGGTATAGAAGGAAGGAGAGGGAGGAGGCAGGGAATAGAGGAGGGTGGTGGGGTAGGGCAAGGAGGAGGGGGTGAGGCAAGGAAGAAAAGATGGGGATAGGGAGGGATAGGAAGAGGGCGGTGGGGCGGGGAAGGGAGCTGGACCACGGGTGAACCTCCTCGTGACAAGTGACAAATTGCTGTGGCCATGCGTCTGGTCGGTGCAGCAACGCCGAGATCGCTCTGGTGATGCTCGTCCACCTTCGCCTCCCACTCACCATTCAGGTCCCTTCGCCTACGCATCACCCCCTATACACTATATTCTCACCATACTCGATTGGCTTTTTTGTTTTGCTTTTAATATTCACTCCAATTACGTACATTTATATCCCCACCACAAGCACCATACCCTCACAATACATTAATCCTAAACAGAGTAATACTCCATAACGTAAAAACATACACGAACCATATCCTCAACTCTACATTCCTCTTAAACACTGTATCCTCCCCACCATGACCCCCACCCCCAACCCTACCAAACACGCACATACCGCCCCCATACATGCACTGCACACAAGCCACGTTCACAGCTGGGAAGGAGCGAACCAATGGACGCGAAGAGATATAGCCACACAATAGGATTCATTCAGAAATACAAAAGCTGAATGCGTCGTGTAACTTTCAATGGGTTTAGTGGCGAAAAGAAACCTCCCATGCGAAGGCAAGAAGAACGAGAGAGAGAAAGAGAAAAAAAGAGAGATGCAGATAGAGATAGAGATGGAGAAGAAGATAGAGAGGAAATGGGGTGATGTAGTGGAGAAATGGGAGGTAAATGTGGAAGAGAACTGGTTAAGACGATATTGTGAGAGAGGAAGAGGATAACGATGGTGAAGAAATGAAAGAGGAAACAGACGATTAAAAAGAGGAGAAATTCACCTAATAACACCTCATAAAACAACCATGTATGATCCCAGCGAAGCGAGACATGTATTAGACGAACGAACACACACACACACACACACACACAAATAAACACTCGCTCACTCTTTCAATGTCTGTCTGTCTGTCTGTCATGCCTCCGTCTGTCTGTCTGTTTCTCCCTCTCTCCCGTGCCTTCAGATCGCCACATATCACCAGTTTATCAATATATCTCCGGCTGTGACTCACTGCCAAAATAAACACTCCAGATAAGAAGTTATCGCCGTGTCCCCTTCAACCCATTACACTCCACACGCCTCGCCTCGATAACGCTTCGACTTTGATCAACATCCATTTTACCTGTCGTCTTGCATTATCTCGATCGTGTCACGCCGTCTGTGTGTGTGTGTGTGTGTGTGTGTGTGTGTGTGTGTGTGTGTGTGTGTGTGTGTGTGTGAGTGAGTGAGTGAGTGAGTGAGTGAGTGAGTGAGTGAGTGAGTGAGTGAGTGAGTGAGTGAGTGAGTGAGTGAGTGAGTGAGTGAGTGATTGAGTGAGTGAGTGAGTGAGCGCGCGCGCGTGTGTGTGTTTTGATATGCAAATCCAATCCACTAGCTGCTTCTATAATTGGGAGTAATTAAGGACAAACACAGTAATCCGAGTTCGTGGGGCAGACTGCACGTCTTGCGGGTGTAAGTGGGCAAGCCTCCAGCCCCAGGTGTGATTACGTCTCGACACCTGGTGTGGCAACAAAAACCTTGGACTAGAGGCATGTATGTGTAAGTATGTATGTATGTGAGACTGTGTACAATTGTGTGTGTGTGTGTGTGTGTGTGTGTGTGTGTGTGTGTGTGTGTGTGTGTGTGTGTGTGTGTGTGTGTGTGTGAACATGTGTGTGAGGGGTGCGTGTGTATGCATGTGTATATGCAATGTATATTCTAACCCCAATTACGTTCGCCGCCACATTCCTAAGGAATATATGCAAGAGCTGCTTATCGCCTGCATTCCGCTTGTGAGCCATAGAACCTGCTATGGGCGGCCGAGCTCCCGGCGCCGGAGAACAGGCGTCCAGGTGCTAGAGCAAGCGTCCTCCCGCCGCCCCGACACCTTTAGTCACCTGTTATTGTTCCTGTTGCTTCTCCCCAGTGTTATGACAGGTGGGGAGTAACGACAGCTTGAGCGCTGGCCGCGGGGAGATAAAAATGCTGGTTTAAAGACTCGCCTCTCCCGTCCTCGCCACAAGATTACATTCCCACAGGGATCAATTTATTTTGTACATTATTTTGAAAGATAAATGTGAGCATTAGGTACAGCCGGCCACGGAGCACGTCCCCATCCATTACGCGCAACCCTGATATAGTGCCATCGCAGGTGACTTACGAGAGAGGCAAGTAATGAGCCAGTAAACCCACCGTCCCAAGGCCGCCGCCGCCGCCGCCACCGAGCAGAAGCAGAGGTAGCGGAGGTAGCGGAGGCATCGGGCGGCGGCGGCGGCAGCGGCGAGAGCTGGCGGCGGTATTCGGTGGTGGTGGCGGCGGTCGCGCGGTGGATCCATGTGGTCTCCTGTGGTCAGCGCGGCCACCGCTGAATCCGGCCCGAGACCAAAGACCATCCCATGCCACCACTAACATCGCCGACACCACCACCTCCTCCATCACTACCACTTGATGCAAGCAGCGTCTGCGACTCGGAGCTCGCACACAAACAAAAGCACATACGCACACGCACACACTCCAAACACTGTGGCGTGATCGATAATTCCTTTAACGCCTCCCTCTTGACGTGCATCGTTTGTGCTTTTACGAGACATTTAATTCGATCATATATCAAGCCAAATAGCCAATGGGACATTTCTGACCGTCGTCGAACCGCTCCAAAAGCAAACAAAGGTCTGCTGGCTCCACCCTTCCCCCTCCCCCTCATCTCTCAGGCACCAGCGATACCCCATTACGATGTCCTGTGACGCAGCGTGACGAGACGCCCCCACGCACACCGTCTCCAGCAGGGGCGGCATGTAAGCGCCCGTCCCTTCGCCAGGCCGAGCCTACCTGAACTCCCCCTGTTTGTTTAGCCTTTGTGCGTGTGCTCGCCGTGCCGATCCCCCGCGGCCGTCCTTCATGTGTTTACCTGCTGCTACACCGTCGTCCGGGACCTTTACTGGCCTTACTCATGCACCTGTCTCGCCGCCCCTGCCCGCGCCCGTGCCACGTCCCGCACCTGCGCCAGAGGTCCGTTCTGTGCGTCTGTTCGCTCAACACTGCATTCGGTGGCAGCTCCTCGTGCCAGCATCAACATAATTACCGCCGATGCGTCGAACTCTGCATAATCAGTTATTTATTCGTGTTCCGTGTCTCCGCGCCGCCGTCGTTAGGGTTATGTGGCTTGATGGATGACTTACGCCAGGCGCTGGACGTGCACGTCTCGGCGGGACCACTTAACTACTTAACTACTTTACTGCACTCTGGGGCCGACCCATGTACCCCCCCTACTCCCTTCACGCCCATCAACTCGCCTATCAAGCGGACGTCCACGCCCACCATGACTGCTTGACGGATCTTCACCTTCAGACGTCATCCTTAACTCTTCTGTGCTTTAACAACTTGTATGCACAGGGATATATTCAGTTATATCCAGACCGTTTGCGCAGCAGTAAACAACGCCTGAATATGGAAAGGACGGCGGGGAGGAGGCGTGGGTGGGGAGAGGTTGGCCCAGGTAGGTCAGTAGGAGGGAGAGGGCCCGGGGGAAGGGAGGGAGGAAGGCCCAGTTGGGGCAGTGGGAGGAAGAGGGTCTGGGAGACAGGTGGAGGGTGGGAGGGGGAGAGGCGGCAGGGTCGTCACAGCTATCACGAGACACTGGTTAACACTTTCACGCCACTTGCCTCAACTGTCTGTGGGATAAAATGTTGTTACCTGCGCGTCCACCCCTCCAACTTCGCTGTTCTTACTTATATACATAAACACACACACATATACACACACGCACACACGCACACGCTCACACACATACTTTCACCCACTCACTCATTTACTCATTTTCTCTCTCTCTCTCTCTCTCTCTCTCTCTCTCTCTCTCTCTGAAGCTGGGAAGCTGAACTATCATGCTGCAGGAAGTTGGGATTACCAGGATTCTTTTTATGCCCCTCCATGCCGACTGTCTTTCCCTATGCCTTAGTGTTTCACTTTTCTATCTTTATCTGCTTGAATATGTAGTCAGTTTGTTTTTTTTCTTTCTTTTTGACTACCACCACTACCTTCTTCTTCCCTCTCTGTTTTTTTCTCTTTGTGTCTACTTTAATCTCTTACTCTCACTCTCTCTCTCTCCCTCTCCCTCTCCCTCTCCCTCTCCCTCTCCCTCTCCCTCTCTCCCTCTCTCCCTCTTTGGCACGCAAAGCAACTAACTAATAATTAGTAAATACAGAAACAAACACATTGCACTCGCACACACACATATCCGCCCAACCTCTCTTTTATCAGACTTTCATGAGTGTCTGTCTGCCTTGAGTCTAACGCTCATATGGTATTTACAGTCTGCGATGCATAATTCGACAGAATAATTCGGCAATGAGACCTCAATATGTAGAATCTCTGCCAGTGTTATAAATCTTCTTTGTTCATCACCGTCTCTTTACGTTTTAGAGACCATAGAGTCCTCGGTGCCTGCAATAAAGTCAAAAGTTGACGCTTGCTAAAACCGAGACACCGAAAGAAGCAGTGATAAAGAGGCCATGCAAGAAGAATACGTTATATGCCACGGTCATACACGAAACACACGCACAAGGACAGTCCCATTACCAAGGCGGCCATCGAGACTCGAGAATGTGGATACCGCGAACCATGTCATCACGGCACTAACTCATGGGATACGAAGAATAGAGAGCATGGCGCAAATACTTTCTGCCATGACTTTTGCGAAAATAAAGAACGGCGTCTGGGAATACATATGGCATGACAATGTAGACGGACCCCAAGCGGACCCCAGGAGGAACAAGCGCTGGGTTTCGACCCACTCGGCAGAAGATAGAGAAGTTTGAAGGCGGGGTCTAGAGGGCGGCGACGTGGGCGGGGATGCAGGAATGGTCATCGGGAATATGCAACACTCTTGGTGGCGGGTCTAAGGGTGACGTGGATATAGCTAATGAAACTATAAACACGTTAAGATCCACGAACATACAACTAACGCAATATATAAGTAAACGCCTTGAACCTGCGCTATAAAGCCACTCTGATAACTCTGTTATTTTTAAAAATATCCACTGGCTACTCGACTGAGATAGCTCTGCTGGTCTACCCTCTTACTCACGATACTAATCCAGGCATGTTTATCAGAAGGCATCAAGTGGCCCGTGCATGATACTTTGCAGGAAGGTGCGAAAGCATGACAGCTAAGCGAGGGAAAATATTATCAATATCAATAAAGCTAGAGACGCAACGAAACGCGAGAGAAGGGAGGGCGAGAGTAACTTGGTGCGGGTAAGAAGCCCCAATCAATCACGGGTTCCTTGAGTTATGAAGAACAAGGAGCCACAAGCTGAAAGCCGTTTATCTGCACACGCCGCTGATGTCAACAGCCCCCCCCCCCTTTCTCCCAACCCCAACGCTGTGCCGAGCCCGGCGTTGGAGGTGGGTGCTACTCCCCCCTCTCTCCTTCCTTCGGAGCAGGATTCTTGCCTTCCTGTCCACATGCCCGCCCTCCCTCCCTCGCCATCCTTCCTCCGTTCCCGTCATTTCCCCATCCCCCTTCCCTTGGCCGATGAGAAACCCTTCATTCCGCCAGTCCTTCTACCTACTTTCCTACCCTCAAACTCATCCCCCCCTGTCATCCCTCCCGCTAGCCCCTCCCCCTCTCCCATTCCTCCTCCTCTCCTCCCCTCAGGAACCGGTCCTGTATCTCCCCACCCCCTCCACGCCCCACACCCCCTCTTTCTGCCCCCCCCCCCCTCCCTGCCGTATCGCAGAACACGAGTGTGCCATTCGGATAGCGCATGATAAGCGCGTCCTGATCTGTCATGTAGCGAATCCGACAGCCCGCCGTGATCGCGCATGAAGCCTCCCTCGCCGCCCTTGGGACCCCGCGGAGCCTCCCCGCCTGCTCCCGGAGGATGGAGGCGGAGGAGGAGGGGCGTGGCGCCAGGACCTGCTACGTCTCTCTCTCCTTGCCTTGCTCTGCTTTGCACACTTCACACCTCCTCTATCTCTTCGTTCTTCTCTCTCTCTCTCTCTCTCTCTCTCTCACACTCGCACTAGCACTCACACTCACACTCACACTCACACTCACACTCACACTCACACTCACACTCATACTCATACTCATACTCATACTCACACTCTCACTCTCACTCACACTCTCACTCACTCTCTCTCTCTCTCTCTCAGAGACACACCTGAGTTCTACGTTTTCTCCCTTGCTCTCATTCACACACAGTCTCTCTCTCTCTCTTTCTGAAATCCCCCATACTTATCAAATAATGTTCTAATTACGCATTATCTTTTCTCTCGTTCCATCCGCCCTTCCCCTTCCCCACTCCCTCCTCTTTTCCTTCAGCCTTTCCCTCTTTCCTTCCCTGCATTTCCCCTCCCAGTCAAATCCTCTTATCTCCTCTTCTCTCCCTCCCGCCTTCCCTCTTTCCCTCTTTCCCTCGACCCCGAGACAAGCCTTGAACTGTCTCTCACAGCTCCCTGCACAGCGTCTGAATAAACGCGATCTCGTTATAGCTACCCTTGCTTTCTTTCCTTGTTTCCTTGCTTTATTTGTTCCTGTGCTTTCCCCTTCTCTTCGACGGTGGAAAGAGGGGGAAGGAAGCGAGTTACCAGTGCCTTCCAAATCCAAATGGAACACCGAAAATAGGTGACAATCAAAACTTTTAATATAAAAAAATATATTTGATACTTATACAATGAATAACGTGTTCATAAATTGAACCATGTAGATAAAAATAATATTATAATTCTACATCTAGATTAAGACAAACATCAGTAGATATCACTCGACGTGAGTAATGAATATATGAATGAGCTACTTAGTCAAGAAACTAGCAAGCACGAGCGTGCATGCGCATAAACATGGATAGACACACACAAAATTTCCTTGAGAAAACGTAGCAATTTCCAGCAGTTTCGCCAGGCACAGGCTCCGGCAAGGGGAATCCAGGTAAGGTAAAAAATGCAAGCAAGACAATACGGCACACATGTGTTGGGGGTGGGGATGGGGGTGAGGGAGGGGTGAGGAGGCTAAGGTACAGGTATCTGAAGAAAGGTTTACCCAGGGTAAACACGGAGCACACGTGAGGCTTGGTCGAGGTGCCGGCGAAACTCCGACCCCTGCCTTAACTGCACACCCTGCCGGCCATGCGCTCCAACCCTGCCTGTATCCTACCTGACCCCTTCGCGGGCAGGTATTTGGCATGACCTTGCTCTAGCATGCCGGCTTCAGGATGGGGGTCATCTAAACATGTCTTGCATGAACTTCGTGAGCATATACAAAGCATATGCTTTGTTCGCTCACTCTTTCTCTTCCTTTTGCTTGTTTGTCCGTCTGCATATGTGTACGTAAGTACACATATATCCCCCCCCGCCCTTGCCTGCCTGCCTCTCTGTCTCTCTCCCTCTTCTTCTCTCTCCCTCTACCTCTCTCTCTCTCTCTCTCTCTCTCTCTCTCTCTCTCTCTCTCTCTCTCTCTCTCTCTCTCTCTCTCTCTCTCTCTCTCTCTCTCTCTCTCTCTGCCAGACACACACATTAAAAGGGCCAAACAGTGACAAGCAAAAGGAGCCGTTGCACAGTACACACAACAGATAAAGAGTTTAAGCACTGGGAGGTAACTATTCACTCGCGCCTTCCCAGAAACACCTAAGTAAAGAGATTAAGCCCCACAAACGTAAATAACCGGCACAAGATAGAGAGATAAGACACGGGGCAAAGTGAGTTTGGAGATTGCGATAAAAAAGGACCGCCCAGATATGATGCAGAGCCTCGAAACGACGAGAAATACGTGGTGCCCGACGAGGAAGGGGCACAAAAACGATTCACGGATGGGACAAAAACGCGCGCGATGAATAAGAGAGAGGGAGAGAGAGAAAAAATAACGTTTATGGCGAGCAAATGGCACTAACACACACACGCACACAAACACGCACATATACATCCACACACACGGCCCAGCCGAGGGGGCCCGCTGAGCTACTGGGATATAGTTTAAGATATTTGGTATTTAAGAAACATTCCGCGAATATCTAGAGGATGAGGCAGGAGCGCCGGGGCATGTTTGGCCGCATGGAGAATGTAAACAAACCGACGCACTGGGCAAACCTCCCCGTGACTTGGCCCCATATCCTCACCTCCTCTCGCCCCGCTCACTTATCTCGGGTGCATCGGTGCCAAAAGCCCCTCGTGTGAGCCCTCATATCCCCTCATACATGCCCAGGGTAAATATATGTAACAGTCGGTAGAGGAATTATGAGGTTAAGAAAAGGCGTTCTCGGCTTAACAAAGGTCGGGCACAACCCTCGCTTGAAACGGACACTCACAAATACCCACTAAATCCACCCCCTCACCCCCCTACCCCTTCCCCTAACCCGTCTAAGCCCACCCCTACCCCCCTCTACGCCTAATACTTCACGGGTGTTAAACACTTGTTAAATTCGTCATTCATTAAAATTCTTCCCAGCGTTTTGTGAAGGCGACGTTTCCCGCCCACAAAACCCCTTTCTTCCCGCGTCCTGATCCCTCGCCAAAAAACTTCGCTCTATTCCCCGCGTTACGTTTCCTTCTCGAGTGCACGCCGAATGCCTCAAAAAAAGAAGAGAGGCAGAAAAAAGGCATCAGCATTAGCATGAGCAGCATCTGTGGCCCGCCGAAATTCACAGCCTGGGAACCGCCTCTTTCCGCGCGCCGATTGCGTCCAGCCTCAAACTAGAATCTGATTTATCCTACGCTTTAGCCCTGTCTTGGGTACGCTTAATATAGTCGTATATTCGCTACGCCTCAACATCCTTAATCGCCTATGAGCTTAACTTCGCCTGAAAAAGCTTAACTGCAGCGAGAGCATTTAACCTCGGCTACGCAGGCGCAGGCAGGCTGATGTGCCGGTAATATGTACAACTAATTATAAGCCGCTGCCATCACCTCCCACCTGGAGGTCTCAAGGTACCAATATGTACGCGAGGCCACGCCAATTTTGACCGTATAGTATACCCTGAAGTTGTGAGTATATCCGCTAACAATCACATGCAGTATACTGGATGGCCTGTACGTGGTCAGTATATCAAGGGCTCAACGAAGTCCGTGGTGGCGGGGCATTCATTATCTCCCGCCATTATCATTATTATCAGTTATCACTTATCGTTATCACCATGGGTCGTGCGGAAGCCTTCGGTGCAAGAAGGGCGCGCGCCCTGTCCTTTCACAGGGCGATGCTAATGCCCATCTTGCCCGGGAGCTCCGTGATTACCACCTCCGCATTCGAGCGTGCAAAAAGGGCACACGCCACGCCGTCTTAAGGTCGAGCTCGTGTCTTTCTTGCACCGACGCGAGGGCACAGCACCGGCCCACACTTGCTTCAACAATCAAGTTCTGTCTCTCAACGACTTTCCTGCTTCTGATTAATTTGACAGGCGTACTTGACAGCCGTTCTTGACAGCCTAGCCTGACAGGCCAGGGCTGGATAGTAACTATAGCCGACATTCACAATTATTGTCGCCGTTGGCAACCATACTTGAAGCGCTGATCTACAAGCCATACTTGACACCAACACTTGAAAGTCATAATCATGTTTGGCAACCACACTCGCTTGGCTGACTTGACAGAAATAGTTGACAACCACCTAAGTCTCAGGAAGAGGCGCGCAGGTTTCGCGAGAGAGAAAGAAGCAGTCGACTGGGCTCGAACCTCCGAACCGCGTGTCTAGCGAGGCAACCCACCGTTCTCTTCCTTTCCTCCTCCAAGATCTTGCCAGGCTTATCAGCGTTATTTTTTTCCATTATTAAATCGTCATCGTCGTTTTCGTCTTTCTTCTCTACTACTTCCCCTTCCTCTGCCTCTTCTTTATTTTTTTTCTTTCTCTTCCCACTCTTCCTGCTACTGCACTTTCATTTCATTCTTCTTGTCCTTCTACCTCCTACCATCTTTTCTCCCATTCTCTTATTCCTTTCTTCTCCCTCCCATCATCATCATCATCATCATCCCTCTCACCCCTCTCTTTTGTCCTCTTCTCCTCCTTTTCCTTCTCCTTCTCGTTCTCCTCCTTCTCCTTCTCCGCCTCCTCCCCCTCCTCCCTCCTCTTCTTGAGCGTGGCAAGCGCCTCGAAAGCAGCGTGGAAATGAACTACTCTCCGAGATATAAACAACCATGAAATATTAATTATCTCCGGCACAAGGCGAGTCTCGCGCTACACCGCGCGCTTGTTCCGTGATAAGAAGGGGTGGCAGGGGGAGGGGGAGGGGGTTAGGAGGGAAGGGGGATGCGAAGTCATTTTTTTTATCTCCGTAATAAATGATTAAGGACGAATATATGAACGTTCGCCATCCTGACCACATAGACATTTCGCGGGGAACTTAATCCTTTATTCCCGTCCCCTCAGCCACACTGTGACACCCTGCCATGTCCACTTATCAACAGCTGGCTTCACTCTTTCACATGGTAGTGCAGCCGCTCCCCCTCCCCTCCCCATTCGCCCTTCCCTTGTCTCCCCTCCTACACCCCCCCCCCCCCCCACACACCGTCCTGTCTTTTCATTTCCTTTCATCTCCTTCTTCGTCGGTGACTCCTCTCTCTTTCCTTTCTCCATTTCTGTTCTCGTAGTCATTTCTGAACCATTCCTTTCTAATGTTTGTTTTCCTTTCTTTGCTGTTTTGCTTTTTATTTTTGTTCCATACATTTCATTCCCTCTGTCGTGCATTCATATCCTTTTCAAAATCTGCTTCACCCGTAATCTACTTGAATTCCTCTTTTTCCCTCCAATATTCCTCTTCCCTGCTCCTTTCCTCCCCCTTTACCTTCCTCTTCCCTTTTCCCCCTCTCCCTCTCTCCCTCCCACAGGCCTTCCGTCACCAGGGCTATCGGAGCGGGCGCGGGCGTGTCGGGTGTGGTGCGTGTCGCCTGCCAAGAGCAAGAGTTTACAGGTCGTGCAGGTCATCAGTAACCCCGGTGACACCTGCGACACCCGCCCTTATCTTGCCCGCGTCACCGCCACCTTCAGGTCTCCTTAACCCGGCGCTTACATTAGCCTGAAAACCCGCCCTCCCCTCCCCATCCCCTGTGCTCCCCCCGCCTCCACCCCCCCCACCATCCATCCCCAAGTCT
>BOPN01000820.1:222500-227500 GCA_017312705.2 Penaeus japonicus
TGCGTGCGCGCGCATGTGTTTCTATGCACAAATATATGTGCGAACACCCAACTCGTATTGTTTTAGTTTTTGTGTCCGCTAACAATGAAACAAAAAAATCTCTTCTTCCTCACAACGCAGAAATGTTTCGGATTACACGAATCATGTTTTCCCGCCCTCGACGAAGCTCCAAAGCTCATGTCCAAGAAGCTGAAGTAACCTCAGAAGAAGTTATGCAACAGGAAGTACAAGAAACGACGAGAAAAACAACTAAAATGATGAAAAAATATGTCATAATAATACTAGCAACACCAATCATGATAACAATGACAGTAACAACAACAATAACAATTAATCACAATCAATCACACTAATCACGAACACCATAACAAAAAACAACAACAACTATAATAACAAATCTATGCAAGATATTCGTGGCGAGAGATGTGACATACAAAAAAAAAGAAAAGAAAAAAAAAGGGGTGAGGGAACAGCGGAGAAAGCCTGACATTGCAAAGGATGAACTTCGGGGGGGAACAATGCGCAGAGGACGCGGCGAGAAGGAAAAATGGAGGAACAAAAAGAGGGTGTGCACTTAACTGGGGAGGCCTGACAACAAATGCAAATACGAGAGAAAAAGGGGGGTAGACAGAAAGAGGGAAAGGGGGAGTGAGAGAAGGAAGGCGGGAGGGGGGGGGGGGAGATGGTGGTGCGTGAGGGAGAGAGGCAGAGGAAGAGTAAGGGGAAGAGGAATAGGGAGAGGGAGGAAAAGGGCGGGAGAGAGAGCGAGAGACACGCAAGCAGGAAGGAAAACAGGAAGACAGACAGACAGACAGAGAATATAAGAGAGAGAAGGGGCAAGGGGGAGAGAAAGAAAACAAGAAAGAAAGAGAAACACAGCCCGCACCGCCCAAATCGAAAGTGGAGAGCAAGAGGGG
Source organism: Penaeus japonicus (assembly GCA_017312705.2). Lineage (NCBI taxonomy): Eukaryota > Metazoa > Arthropoda > Malacostraca > Decapoda > Penaeidae > Penaeus > Penaeus japonicus. The sequence goes on from BOPN01000820.1 coordinate 223,418, forward strand.
CCTACGCGCCCAGGTTCCAGCGAGTGCGTGAGTGCGTGAGTGCGAGCGCGCGCCACGAAACAGCTGAGACAGAGGCCGTCCCAGAGGAGCCCGACAGAGACTTTCCAGCGAGCGCGAACGTCTTAATGATCAGAGAAGGTGCAGCCGGCGTGTCATCTGATTATTCTCCAGCAAGGAACCTCTCAGATGGAAGCTTTATCTGCAACTGCGCTGCCATCACGAGTACGATCTGAGCCTTTCAAGTGAGAGTGAGAGAGCGAGAGAGAGCGAGAGAGAGCGAGAGAGAGAGCGAGAGAGAGAGCGAGAGAGAGCGAGAAAGAATCTTCCGAAGACCAGCCAGGTGCCCAAATACCCGCCCTCCTCCAAGTGAGCGGATGAGACCACAGCCAATTCACCTGCAGAAGCCACAGCCTTGTTAGCCGCCCGGAGACTCAAAAGCCCGTCAGGTGTGTAGGAGCCACGTCTACCCGCCGGGCCGCCGGGCACCTCCCCCCTCCATCTCACCTCCCCCCTGGCCTCACATACCCACCGGGCCACCTGCCTATTATCATCCACTTACCGCTATCAAAACTCTATCTGAATAACCGCACAATTACGGCACTTGGTTGGGGAGGGAGACCTGTTTGCAGCAGCTTCGTCCAACCACCTCCCCCCCCCACCCACTCCACCCCTCTTATCCACCCCAGTTACCCCAAACCCCTACCCCAATCTAGCCCGATTCCCGCCCCCCTTCCCACCCCTCTACCTCTATCCCCATCCCTTCCATCTCTATCCCCACCCCCCTCTGAACCCCTACCCCCCACCCCTCCCTACCCATAACACTACCCCTAGGCCTCCCCTGTCCCCCCACCCCCCACCTCCTTCCACTCCACTCCTGGCACGTTATGTAAGGTTATGTGATCAATACGCCTTTGTCGCCCGGCCTGCAAACTTCCTCAAACGCTGCTAGAGCCGCCCACAATGAAGCGAGTCAAGCTTATCATCAGCCGGGGGTTTCCTCGCAATAAAGCCACGCTCGACCACCGTAACCTGAAGGCTAAACAGACGACTGACTGACTGACTGACTGACTGACTGATTCTCATTCTCTCTCTTACTCTCACTCTCATTCTTCCCTCGGTCTTTCTCTCTCTCTCTCTCTCTCTCTCTCTCTCTCTCTCTCTCTCTCTCTCTCTCTCTCTCTCTCTCTCTCTGCATAATGGATTTGCACTGGTTTCCCTTTTTAGCACTCTTGGCAATCTGAATACACATACGCCCTGTATACACACGCACGTACGCACGCATGTATGTAAACACGAGGGGTAGGCACATAAACAGATGGACTCGCGTACTGACTGATAAACACACATTCATACACAACATCTCACAAACACACACTGAAACACAGAAACACACACACACTCTCTCTCTTTCTCTCTCACTCTCACTCTCACTCTCTCTCTCTCATTCTCACTCTCACTCTCTTACTCTCACTCACCCATCACCCACTCACACACACACACACACACACAACACACACACCCACACCCACACACACACACACACACACACACACCCACACCCACACACAACACACCCACCCACCCACACACACACACACACACACACAACAAACACACAATTACACAAAATTACGCACCCAACCCCTCCCCCTCCCCCCCCTAAACACACACCCAACGAAAAGAAACATTCGATCGCCTTCTTTCTTCCTCCCTCCCTGCACCCCCTCCCACCCACTCCCCCTCCCACCCACTCCTCCTCCCCCACCATCACCATCACCCCCCCCCTATCCCCCTACCCGACGCAAAACGACATAAAACTCGCGTTAACAGGATCCCAACCCATCAGTCGGCCGGAGTGAAAAGGCAGACCCAAAGAGCGTGAAACGGGATCCTATGGGCTCCGGCGTGACACTTGGCGGGGAGACGGCGAAGGCCTTCCTGGGGCTCTTCAGAACCTATTGAAACTTAAGCAGCCGGGAGAGGGTGAGGGAGAGGGAGAGTGGGAGAGAGGGAGGGAGAGGGAGAGGGAGAGGGAGAGGGAGAGGGAGAGGGAGGGAGAGAGAGAGAGAGAGAGAGAGAGAGAGAGAGAGAGAGAGAGAGAGAGAGAGAGAGAGAGAGAGAGAGAGAGAGAGAGAGAGAGAGAGAGAGAAAGAGAGAGAGAGAGAGAGAGAGAGAGAGAAAGTGCTAGAAAGTTTCCGAGGTAGTTTTCAAACTCGGGGGAGACGGATAGAAGGGGGAGTGGGTGGGTGGGTGGGTATGGCCTGGATGTATGGCTGGGGAGAGGGGGGTATGAGAGGGGGAGAGGGAGGGCTGAGGGAGCCGTCCTTTTATATCAATCATCGGATATGAGATGGTGATTGATAGGCCTACTTTCTTGCGTTTTCCGGGATAATTGTCAGTGCAACTCGTCAGAGGTGAATCAATTCAGCGCAGGTCATCAGTGGTGAACTAACTGAACGACTACTGTAATTCACCATGCCATCTTATTCGATTTTGTAAATACTTAATAACAATAATGATATGATGACAATACCAATAACAACAACAACAACAACAACAACAATAATAATAATAATAATAACTACAACATCAAATAAGCAAGCATCGACGCGACGCCGGCAACTCCAAAGAGTCTTTCCTCCGCCAAGAAACAGGTCGGTAGTCCGTCCGCCTCCGTCAGCAGAGCGACGGGAGGGGGGGGGGGCAGGGTTGTCATCTCTGTTAGCGCGGGCTGTTGTCACGAACCCACTCGAGGATTTGGGTCATTTTGATTGGATAATTGCGAGCACGCATCACTCCACCACCCACTCCACGGCCGCGCCAAATAAACTCCCATCTTGGGGGACCCGCGCTCACGAACCTTAACATCAATGAAAAAAATGCTCTTTAAACTCCTTTTTTTGTTTTAGTATTAGTATTATGACTATTGCTATTTTTATTACTATTATTATTATTATTAACAGTAGTAGTAGTGTATTATCATTGTTGTTGTTGTTATTACTATTATCGATATCATTCCCATAACAATCCTTACTATCATTATCCTTATCATTATCAGTATCAGTATCATTATCATTACTATCATGATCATAATCATTATCAAAATTATCATTATCATTTTTTTCATAATCATCATCAAGCGTGAGGAGCAGGGCGGGGGGGGAGGGGATGATGAAAGATTATCTCGTAATTAAAGTTCGATGTTCATTGCCCACTCCATTTTTCAGTATTAGAGAAATATGAAAAGTAAAATATAATTGAAAAATCGCGGTAGTAAATCCAAACCAACCCCCAGAGATCCCAACCAAATCCAAGCAAAGTAAAGCTACTCAATAACCAACCAACTGCAACCAAATCAGGATCACCCAACGCGAACGAACTCTAGTAAAGCAACAACGAAGTCTTGGAACACATTAAAAAAAAAAAACAATAATAATAATTAAATAAACAAAAAAAAAAATAATAATAATAAAAAATAAGGACAGCCCTAAAGAGACGCCCTTCTAACACAGAAATGGGGGAGTGGGGGGTGGGAGTGGGAGGGGGGGTACCAAAATCCTCTCAAACACGGCCATTCTGAATCCACCCTTGTTGTGGTGTAATCGCCCCGTCAGCGCCCGTACCACAAAACACGCTGCAGGGGCGAAAAGTGACCGTGCAGAGAGATGGATGGCTCGGAGGGAGAACACACGAGTAGATGTAGATCTCATCGGAGTCGTTGCATCCACAGAGAAAGAAGGAAAGGGGGTGGAGGGGGGAAGGAGGAGGAGGAGAACGAGGAAGAGGGGGGATTTAAATGATTGTCAGGAGGGGATGATGGGGTAGGGGGAAGGGGGGAAAGGTATGGAGGGAGGGGAGTAGGGTTAGATGGGGGAGTGAATGCAGGAGATAAGAACTCGCGAGATTAAATACACTGACAAAAACAGCAGATGTAGATAGTGAGGTAAGGGAACGAGGGGAAAGGAGAGAGGGGAACGGAGGGAGAGTGCGTGTGTTTGTGAGAGGGGGAGCCGACGAGTCCGCTCTCCCTCTCCATCCAATACCAGGCCTTTGATGTCTGTACTGCTTCCCTCGGGGCACCGC
>BOPN01000820.1:230000-232500 GCA_017312705.2 Penaeus japonicus
GTAATGACACACACACAGATAGATTGAGAGAGAGAGAGAGAGAGAGAGAGAGAGAGAGAGAGAGAGAGAGAGAGAGAGAGAGAGAGAGAGAGAGAGAGAGAGAGAGAGAGAGAGAGCAGAGAAGATAAAAGCAGGTGAGAATCTACGCAAAACATCTGTTCCTCGAATAACTAAAAAATCATCTGTTAACTGCCGGGATAAAAAACAGTCGCTTCAGGTCGCGTCCGTATGTATTCCGAAATGGTAACTCAGACACGAAGAATCATCTAATTCACACTATTGCAATTGCAATCCATCTCCATCAGCCCTTTGAGTAACTCCCCTATCGCAACACGAGACGCAGTAAATAATAACATCCTGCTTGCACCTCTGAGACGGATTCGAAATCCACGTGCTACAGTAATTAATCTCGGGGGGGGGGGGGGGGGGGGGGGGGGGGGGGACGCGTGTGATCCTCCTAGCACATAGATGTAGCTTTTTTTGTTTCTAATAATAACGATTAGGGCGATAAGACACTCCTGACAGTAAATTGTACCAAAGATAAATGAAGATATAGAGAGATAAGGAACGTCAGAAAATGATTGATGATGTGATCATTATGACGTTAAGATTATCCATGGTATCAGTAATAAAAATGAAAAACAACGAAATAAATACACAGACAAGAGCAAATAGAATAATTCAAGTACATATGAAATTACATTCATACACATACATACATCATACATACATACATCATATATATATATATATATACACACACACACACACACACACACACACACACACACACACACACACACACACACACAAACATACATATAAATATATACTAATAAAAAAAGAAAAAAAAAATACACGCACACACACACACACACATATAAATATATGTACATATATAAAATATAATATACACATATATATAAACATATCTAACCCTTGGCACATCCCAATTACACTACCAGCTGTGACCGTGGCTGACAAGATCACTGTTTCTCAGAGCCGCACGTGTTGGATAATGACCCAATCTTATTTCTGTCAAAAATTTTCTCTTAAACGTCACGGTTGATATGTATATGAAATTTAGGTTCAACAGAGGTAATGAGTGGTTGCAATAATAACAGTCATAATATTATTGATAATGATCATCACCCCCCTCCTCCCAATATATATATATATATATATATATATATATATATATATATATATACATATATATATATATATATATATATATATATATATACACGAATACACAAAATAAACAGCGTTTTTATAAATATTACTGATACCGTGAGAATATTGCAAGATTTACCCCACGAGAAGGCACATGGAACAATATGCAAGAATAATAAGCAATAAAACCATCAACAGTGACTTCCGTCCCAACCAATTTCTAAAAAAATCGTCAACGCTCGTCACGCACGTAAGAATTGTATTTATTGTGTAGAAGGGGAGAAACCTGAAATATATGATTATCAATTAAACCCCTTCTTCCCCCTTCCCCCTTCCCCTCCCCCTACCTTACCATCTCTCCCTTCCATCCCTTTCTCTTACCTAAACCCTATACTCCTTCCCCCTTACCACCCACACACCGACACACAAACACAAACAAAAACACACACACACACACACACACACACACACACACACACACACACACACACACACACACACACACACACACACACACACACACACACACAACACACACACAAACACACACACACACACCCGGCCTTCCGTCACTTAAACACCACATATCCACGCACATCAGGCACTTAAGCCCTCTTTCACAAAGCCCACACACATCCTTCCTCCTCTGCATGCACATCACCCAGACGCACTCGATGCCACATATCATCTGACGTTCGTCTAAACATGGCAGTGACTGTCATTAGTCCCGATAAACCCAGTCGCCTCTTCGCTTCTTGGAGGGAGGAGAAGAGGGAGGAATAGGAAAATGAGGGGGAGAGGGAAAGAAAGAGGAAGGGAGGATGGGAGGGGGGGGGGGGGGGGGGGAGGGAGGGGGAGGAGAGGCAGTTTGGAGAGAGGGGAGGGAGGAGGAGAGTAAAAAGAACGAAACTGTGGGATGAAATAAGGGGAATGAGAAAGAAGGAGATATAGAGTGCAAGAGAGAAAGAGAGAGGGGGAGGGAGAGAGCAAGAGGAGAGAGAGAGAGAGAGAGAGAGAGAGAGAGAGAGAGAGAGAGAGAGAGAGAGAGAGAGAGAGAGAGAGAGAGAGAGAGAGAGAGAGAGAGAGAGAGAGAGAGAGAGAGAGAGAGAGAGAAGAGAGAGAGAGAGAGAGAAAGAGAAAGAGAAAGAGAGAGAGAGAGAGAGAGAGAGAGAGAGAGAGAGAGAGAGAGAGAGAGAGAGAGAGAGAGAGAGAGAGAGAGAGAGAGAGAGAGAGAGAGAGAGAGCAAGAGAGAGAGAGAGAGCAAGAGAGAGAGAGAGAGAGCAAGAGAGAGAGAGAAAGAGCAAGAGAGAGAGAGAAAGAGCAA
>BOPN01000820.1:242500-252500 GCA_017312705.2 Penaeus japonicus
TATGTATGTATTTGTATATCAGTTCCTCCAGCAACAAAGAATTTAATTCGGGGCCTCAACTTGAAATTGAAATGCCATGACCCCCTCCTCCTTAAGCCTATTACAGCGTTGAAAGAGACATCCCCCGATTCTATGGCACACCTGAAAGGCGCGCGGCAAGCCCCTCGCGCTCGGAGCCCCTAAAACTCTCGTACCCTAAGTTGACTCAGGCGAGCGGCGGCGCCCTACAGGGGCAGGGAACGTGTTCTGGAACCTTCCCGTAAAAAGGGTCATTGCTCACCTGGCACTCGGGTTATGGCTCGGATCGTGCCCTGCCAGTGCCGTCGGGGGCGAGCTCGGGGGCCACACAAACAGTGAGGCAAATATTGAAATATTTAATTCGTTAACCCAGGCTTGTTGGACGCACTCGGCCAACAAGTACTCCATCGACCTCAGGCGTCCTGCGACTCGCGCGCGCTCCCCCTCTCGTTCTCGTTCTCGTTCTCGTTCTCCTCCTCCTCCTTCTCCTCCTCCTCTTCTCTCGCGCTTACCACCCCCTCCCCCCGTTCTCCTTCTCTTCTCTCACGCTTGCTTCTTCATCCTCCTTCTCTTCGTGCGCTTCTTGTTTTCTTCATTTCCAAAACTTCTCGCTCCCTTTCCTCTTCCTCTTCCTCTCCCTCTATCTCTCTCTTTCCCCCTTCCCCCCTCCTCCTCCTCTCCCTCGCCCTCTAGCATGTCTCTCCCTCACCCCCATCTCCTCGCACAAGCTGGTCTTCTCGCATCCCTTCCCTCTCCTCCACTGACCCCGTCTCACGTGTCACCCTTCCCTAACTTCTAAGACGTCTTCGTGTTACGGCATAAAGAGCAAGGTTATTACAGCACGCGGCAACAGATTGTGATACATCGAGCGGTGGAAGAAGTTTAAGGGAATTTATTTCGGAATCAAAAAAAAAATATATATATAATGTATAAAAAAAAATGCACAAGTGTATTTGTACATTTCTTTATACATATCGTATCCGTCCATCTATGCCACCCCCGCTCCTTACACACACACATGTGTGTGTGTGTGTGTGTGTGTGTGTGTGTGTGTGTGTGTGTGTGTGTGTGTGTGTGTGTGTGTGTGTGTGTGTGTGTGTGTGTGTGTGTGAGAGAGAGAGAGAGAGAGAGAGAGAGAGAGAGAGAGAGAGAGAGAGAGAGAGAGAGAGAGAGAGAGAGAGAGAGAGAGAGAGAGAGAGAGAGAGAGAGAGAGAGAGAGAGAGAGAGAGAGAGAGAGAGAGAAAGAGAGAGAGAAAGAGAGAGAGAGAGAGAGAGAGAAAGAGAGAGAGAAAGAGAGAGAGAGAGAGAGAGAGAAAGAGAAAGAGAAAGAAAGAGAGAAAAAAAAGAGAGAAAGAGAAAGAAAAAGAGAGAAAGAGAAAGGAAGAGAGAAAGAGAAAGGAAGAGAGAAAGAGAAAGGAAGAGAGAAAGGAAGAGAGAAAGAGAAAACGAGAGAGAAAGAGAAAACGAGAGAAAAAGAGAAAACGAAAGAGAAAGAGAAAACGAAAGAGAAAGACAGAGAGAGAGAGAGAGAGAGAGAGAGAGAGAGAGAGAGAGAGAGAGAGAGAGAGAGAGAGAGAGAGAGAGAGAGAGAGAGAGAGAGAGAGAGAGAGAGAGAGAGAGAGAGAGAGAAAGCTGAAGTCATTCATTCAGAAAGCACTAAATTTTCCGCGGCTAACACATACCCGCCATCAGTTTCTTTAGTGTCGTAATCCCATACAAATGAACTCCCGCCTCTTGCTCTCCATCTCCCATACCCCCTTCCCCTTCCCCTCCCCCCCTAACCCTTCCTCTCCCTCCCCTCCCACTCAGTCACATTTGCGTATGATTTAAGAATTTTTTTGCAGCGAGGGTCCTCGGGGCGGCCCTTGAAACCGGCACTGTGGCGGCACTCCTACAATAATCTGCCACTTTACAATAATTATAATAACCGCATTAACCTCACGATGGGCGATGGAGGGGAGGGAAGTGAGGGGGAAGGGAGGGAAGAGGGGGAATGGGAGAGGAGGGGAAGAAAGGAGGGATAGAGAGAGAGAGAAAGGGGAGAGGAAGTCGGTGGGAGGGGGAGGAGGGGCCTTCTTAAGGGAGTTTGGTTGGCGTACGGGGTGGGGGAAGGGGAGGGGGAGGGGGGGTGAAAGAGAACAAACAACAGCACGCACACTGGAAGCAAAAATGGCGCCCGAAAAGAACGGCGGAGGGAACGAAGCGGAGGGTGGGGTGGGGTGGGGAGGGGAGGGGAGAGGAGGAGGAGGAGAAATAGGAGGAAGAAAAATAAGAGGAGGAGAAGGAGGTGGGGGGAGGGTAAGACAAGACACAAATTTTGATTTGCAAGCAACACCATTATTTGCGAGAATTCATATTGTGGTGGTGTTGGGTGGGGGTGGGAGGGGAGCTGGGGGGAGGGAAGGAGAAGAGTAGAAGAAGTGTGGGGTGGGGGATGGGGGAGGGGGGTATGTTTTAACAATCGCGCGGGAGATTAACGATGTCTCATTGTACAAACATTGGGAATGCGATACAATTAACGAGCGGAGGCATTTGTACAGTCCCTTCCTAAAACCCTTTTCCTGTTCTACCTAGCTTTTGAATGCTGAGACGAGAGGAGTGCAGGCGACCGGCCCCACACTCCGCCTTCCTCCACGGCGCCCGAGAGGTCATAATCCCTTGCGCACGATTCTCAGGATGAAGGGCTGCAGCGTTCACGGTTTAATGGTCGAGCTGTATACGTACTCCAAGCCGGAGTATGAATGGTCGACCCCGCCACCACCCGCCCTGAGAGCTCCCGCTACCTCCCTGCACGCCTATTATCCACGCCCACCTCCCTGCCTCCCTGTCTCGACATCCCCACGCCCACCCCCCTCTCTTCCTACACCCTCCCTGCTGCCCCCCCCCCCCCAACACCCAGCCTCGACATCCTTGCGCCCCCTTCCCCCTGCATCCTCCACCTCCACCCTACCTGCCTTGCTTCTTCCACCGACGGGCTTCCTCTTCCCCTGCCTGCACGCCCGGCTCATTCCCCTGCCGCCGCTGCTTCCCTCGTCGTCTATTATCCCCGCCCACCTCCTGATGATCTCGTTCCATTTCTTGTTCTTCCTTTTCCCTTCCTTTTTCATTCGCTCTTTCTCTTGTTATTACACTGCGTACATCTTATTTTATACAGAAAAAAAAATGAAGCATGGCTGATCACACACACACATACACATACACATACACACACACACACACACACACACACACACACACACACACACACACATGATATAACAAAATAGTTTTCCTATCTGATGCAAAAACCTATAACAGGTTTAACATTTTCTCTCATTAATACTGTATCTCATTTCATCTTATCATCGTTATTTCTAACGTTCCTATATTAAGGCTTTTAGTTAAGAAAAAAGAGAATAAGTGAGTTCTGCGTGTGTCCTTTTGAGACCCCAGTTGGAGCATTGCCATCCCTGTCTGACTGGAATTGGCTGTCTACCATCAGTCGTGGTCCAGCTGCGGGATCGAATGCTGCTGCTACTCTGGAGGTACTCTGGAATAGTGCTGTGAGTGTGCAGATTTTAACGCACACACGTACATACACACTCACAGACACAAACGCACGCACGCTCAGACTCACACGCATACACTCACACACACACGCATTCACTCAGACACACACACTCACACTAACACACACACACACACACACACACTCACACACACACACACTCACTCAGACACACACACACACACACACACTCACTCAAACACACACACTCACACTAACACACACACAAACACACACACTCACACACACACACACACCCACAGACACACACACACACATCCACACACACACACACACAAACACACCCACTCACACACACACACACACACACAGACACACACACAGACCCCCCCCCACACACACACACATCCCCTGAAAAGGCAACAACCAATAACACGGTTGTCTGTTGTCATTTTCAAATCACTTCAAAATATCCAACACATTTCCGTAATGTGAAACAAACGAGTAGTAGAATTTCCGGGATATATTTCGAATGAGGAATTTCTGTATTCTGAATAATCAAACTCGCAAAAAGAAACAGAAGGAAAAGAAGAAGGAGAAAAAGGAAAAGAAGAATGAGAAGAAGGAGAAGAAGAAGAAGAAGATGGAAAGAAGGAGAAGGAGAAGGAGAAGAAGAGGATGAATAAAGAAAAGAAGGACAAGAAGGAGAAGAAGAAGGAGTGGAAGAAGGAGGAAAAAAAGGACAAGAAGAAGGAGAAGAAGAAGAAGAAGAAGAAGAAAAGAAGGAGAAGAAGAAGAGGGAGGAGAAGGAGAAGAAGAAGGAGAAGAAGAAGGTGAGGAAGAAGGGGAATAAGAATATGAATAAGAAGAAGGAGAAGAAGACGAAGAAGAAGAAGAAGGAGAAGAAGAAGAAAAGGAAAATCCAAACTCCTGCCATCTTCCGTTTTCTTTTGGCAACAGTCGGACATTGTAATCTTTTCCTATTCATTTATTTTTTAAAGTCAAGGCGAAGATGCACTTGTCAGGTTGGCGATGATTGGTGGCAGGTTGACAGATTGACAGGTTGATGATGGTGATCGTGGAATGATTGACAGCTTGCCGACGATAATTGTTTGAGATGGAACGATTTATCTCGAATATGTTGCAAATAGCCTCAGCCTCTGAAGTACATCTTTATCTCGTTGAAAATGAATACAATATATCATGACTAAATTTGATGCAATTCTAAGTAATATAGTATGATTTAATATAACATGAAATGATATAACATAATGATATTTCGGGTAAAAAAAAAATAAAAATAAAAAAAAATAAAAAAAATAAAATAAAAAAAAAACAGGAGGGGAAAAAATAATTTATCACAAAACGAAATTGTTGTACCCTGTTCTGTCAGTATAAAACATTTCAAACCAAAGTGTAGAAAAATATCTTGTGTAGCTCATTGAAAACCCGAAAGTCAGCGTTTCAAACACACGGATGTGAACACGTTTCGCTCGAGTAGAACAGCTGTTGACATAAAAAGATTGGCCGCTTTACTTTAGTACTTTCAAAAAGAAAATATGTATCGTATTTGTGTGCTGTACACAAACATACACGTAGACACACAAATGTATTTATCTTCACACATACACACATATGTATATATATGTATATAAATAAATAAATATATATATATATATATATATATATATATATATATATATATATATATACNCAAAGCCCCTTGCAACCGCCCCCCCCCCCCCCTTCCTCCTCATCCCTTCCAGTCATTCACAAGAGTCACCGCGAGTCAATCACACGAGGGCAGGAGTCTCGGGCAGGCCGTCTGGGTCATCTTTTAATTACCCAACGGCCAATTAAGGGGTGGCCTTGAGTTGCCTCACTGATAATCAAGCTTATTTGATCCCTTTCACAGGAGTCCAGCCTCTAAATTATGCTAATTCTCCAGCGGTGAGATACACGTCGGGACTGGCTGTCAGTTGAAAAGAGAATGAGATAGATTTGAGAGAGAAGGAAAAAAAAATAGGTAAGAGGGTGGGGGGGGGAGGGGTGCGGGGCAATGGAGGGAGGGAGAGGGAGGTTATGGAGAGTGATGGAGGGTTATGGAGGGAAATGGGAGGGAGGGAGGGAGGGAGAGGGAAAGGAAGGAAGGGAGAGAGAAAGGAAGGAAGGGAGAGGGAATGGAAGGAAGGGTTTGGGGATGGGAGAAATGGAGGGAGGTAAGTAAAGGAAAGGGACAGGAAAAGGGGAAGGAGGGAAAGAAAGGGAAGGAGAGAAGAAAGGGAAAGGGAAAGAGAGGGCAAATAAAAAGAGAGAGGGCAAACTAATCCCCCACTGATCCCCTACTTTAATTTCTTCTTTTCCTCCTTGAATATATTCTTCTCCTTTTACTCTCTTGTACTAAACGTCCCTTCTTCTCTTCCTCCTCATCTCTTCGTACTTTCTGCGTCTGTCTCTTCCTCCTCCATTCCGCACTTTTATCCCCATCTATCTATCTCTCTTTGTTTTTCTCATTTTCTTCTTTATTCTCCTCTTCTTATCCTATCCATTCTATTTATTCTCTACCCTCATTTCATCCACTTTATTCTGTCCTCTGATCTCTTTCTACGAGTGTCATCCTCCTTTTCTATTCTCTCTTCTCTCTTCTTCTCTATCCTAGTTTCCCTTTTTATTACGCCCTTCTTCTTCTCCTCCTCCTTCTCCTTCTTTTTCCCTTCCTCACTTCTCCACTCACGATGTCGCCAAGACCCTGTGGACAGCCAACACATCGCCCTCGCCACTCTTAGGGCTCCCCTCCCCCCTCCCACCCCAACCCCCCAACCCCTCACTCTTTTTTTTCTACGCTGCAATGTCGTTTCCTATTCACTCCGCCTCCCCCTTTCACCCCTCATCTCACTAATTAGAGGCGACTAAATAACGCTGGTACCTGCTCCCCGTTCCACTCCAGGGCCGCCCCGTCAATACCCCAGAGCCCTGAGTCAGCCCTAAACTCACACACGTACACGTAAGGGTAAGCGCACGCGTAAGGGGGACACGCACATACGCAAAAACAACTGATGCATTAATAAGGAACTCTTACTTGCATACCCATACGAGCACATATACATGTACTCACTTCTGTGTTGTAAAGGGCTCAGGGTATTGACGCGAACGGAGTGGAACAGAAAGCAGGAGCCGAATATATAAATATATATGAATGTGGAAATGTGTATGTGAATATATATACACATGTATTTATGTGTGTAGGTGGGGGGTAGGGGTGAATGCGTGCGTGCGTGTTTTGTTTTTTTTCGTCCCCTTCCTCCTGTAGCTTTCCTTCCCTGCTACTTTTTCCTCTTTCTCATTCTCCCCAGAAGCTGTGACACCGCCCTTTCTTTCGGCGGCAAAGGCAGACAGTTCCCCTGCAATCCCTTCATCCTTCCCTTCCCACCCGCGCCAGGAATCCCTCCCCTTCCCTCCCTCCCTCTCCCTACCTCCAACACCAATCCTTCTTTGATCACTTATTGCACACATCCCTGATCACAAGCCTCTCCTGCTTTTGCAATTTGGTTCATATTGTCAACATGATCACAATTCAGGCGCGTCTTCGAAGGGTCACTCTTGTAGCTCTGAAGTGCCTCACCATTTCATCATTATCTGGAACACTCGGTTGGCGGCGGGGGAGATATGCTCGTTTTCGTTCTCTGTCTGTCAATCTGTCTCTGTCTTTGTGTCTGTCTGTCTGTCTGCCTTTGTCACTTTCTGTTCCTGTCTCTGTCTTTTCCTCTGTCTCTCTCTCTATTTATCTCTCTCCATCTGTCTCTATATATAACAAACAAACTGACTGACTGACTGAACAAACTGACTGACTGACTGAGTGTCTGTCTGTCTCTTTTTCTCCCTCCCTCTCTATTCCTTCCTTCCCTCAAGATTAAGTCATTATCTCGCACACTCATCATCTTGGGCGAGTTCATCTTCGGATTCGTTATCTCACACACTTCGCTTTCGGGATTCTTTATTTCTCAGTATCTCATCAACTCGCACATTCATCCCCGGGACCACGAGAGCCTCCGCCGCCTTTCCGATCGTCTCGTAAACATCTCGTGCATCGCGTCTCGTCTCTCGTGCTTCACTCTCTCTCGCCCAAATCGCCGTCTCACTGAACCCGTGACTGCGACTCGCTCAGAAGGGTCGCGGGTTCTTCGGTGCGAAAGGCGATCTTGCAGCTTCGCTTGTTTGAAGGGGTGGGGATCGGGAGGGAGGGATGGGTGGGGAGGAGAGGGGGGGGGCGATTCTACGAGTCATTTACTTACCGTGCGATCTTCCGATTCACTTGCGTCATGCGATCCTTAAGGGGGCATACTAACGTCATGGAATCCTTGAGCAGCACATTAACGTCATGCGAGCCTTCAGGGTACCTACCGAGTGGTCTGAAATGTCACCCATCCTTCTAGGGATGTCGGGTCACTTCCGTCATGCCACCTTACGTGTTACTTGCGTCAGGGATCTTGCGGGCTGCCACGTCATCGCCGCCATCACCTCGGTGCCTTTTACTCCCTTTCCCCTCGCGTAATCCTCCCTCATTCCCCTCTACCGGCGTCGTCGTTGGCAGCGCGGCGAATCCCATGTCTCAAGCAAGTTTATTTCTCGTTAAGGCAACATATTGATTACTCGGGCACGAGACATAATCAATGAGCAGACAACAGCGGCCGGCAGAGACCCCCTTCCTTCCCCTTCCTGCCTCCCATCACCCCCTCCCTTCTCCCTTTCCCTTCGCGAGGCACCGCGACCCGTAGGCCCTCCTTCCTCCCATCGTCTTCCCCTTCGCCCTCGGACGCTCAAGCAAGCAAGCAAGCAAACACGCGTCGGGCGGTGCCAGCGTGTCAGGGGAGCGAGCGACAGCCGGAGGAGACGTCAGAGGGCGACCTACTGAGGCACTGACATCGATCCCCGACGAGGTCACTTTTCCGGGACGGGGTTACGTTCGAACCGTCGAAGCAGCGCATCGAATCCGTGTCTCGAACCCGAGGACCCGGCCCGGCGAAGGAGGGAGAGCACAGTCCTAAGCAAACAGGTTGTAAATTATCGCCGAGATGTGATTGCAGGCAAAGGAGGTCCTGAATGGCACTGTTAAAAAAAGAAAATGAGTCTCGGATATTAATAATGAAAGAAGAAGAAGAAGAAAAAAACATAAACCTTTATTCTTCCCCGACAAAGAATTCAGGGAAGGGAAAATCACCAGATGAAAGGAACAGAAATGAAAGGGGAAAAAAGAAGAAGAAAATTCAAGGACAAGGAAAACTCAATAAAAAAAGAAACGAACAGAAAGAAAGTGGGACATCCTAGAACAATTCTCATGAAATACCCAAACATTGCCCTAAAGAAAAGATATTGGGTGCCGCCCCCTCCCCCTAGTACCCAGATGACCCCGGGGGAGGAGAGACTCACCTGATGGCGAGTGTCCAAACCCAACATCGAAGTTTTCCTTGCCGGTCTCCGTCCCTTCTTCCCTTGCTTTACTCTAATACTCTCTCTCCCTGCCTGCCTGTTCTTCCTTCCCATTACTCTCCCTCTTTACCTCCCCCCCCCCCTCTACTCATTTATCATTTCTCTCTAATCCTCTCCCTCTCCCTTCTTTTTTTTCCTCCCAACTTCCTCTCTCCTCTCCATTCCTTTCCTCTCTTCTCCCTTCTCTCCTTCTCCCTTCCGCTCTCCCTTCCACTTCCTCCCTCATACCTTGCTACTCTTCCTCTCTCCTTGTTTCCTTCCCCTTCCCTCCGTCTCTCCCTAATTCCTCCTCCCCCTCCCTCTTCCCCCAGCCTCCCCTCCCTCTTTCCCCGGCCTCCCCTCCCTCCCCGTTCTCTCGGAGCGCCGTGCATGACCCCGCATAATGTAGGGTCAAGCTCGCAACACCAACACTAACCCGCATGACCAAACATGATCCTATTCAAGATTCCTTACATACTCTGGGACACCAAACAATGAAGTCAAAAAACAACGTAATCACGCAACAAACAAGACACCGTTATTCAGCCGCGGGGCGAATACATACAACATGGAGTTTCTTCTTTTCACACATGGAAGGACACGGGGTAGGGGAAGAAGGAGGGAAGGAGGGAAGGAAGGAGGAATATAGAGAAGGAGGGAGGAATATAGGGATGGAGGAAGGAATAGAGGGAAGGAGGGGTGAGGAGAGGAAATGGAAGGTGGTAGAGGAAGGGAGAAGGAGGGGAGGGAAGGGTCGGTGGAAGAGAGGAGGAAGGAGGGAAGACAGAAGGGAAGGTGAAGGAAAGAGAAAGGAGAGGGTGGAGGGAAGAGGGAGGGGAGGGTTGAGGGAAGAGAGAGGCGAGGGTAAAGGGAAGGGAGGAAAGGAAGGAGAGAGGAAAGGAGTGGGAGGTAAGAATAAGGAGGGGAGGGATGGGAGATGGGAGGGAGAGAGAGGGAGGAGGAGAGGGAAGAGCAAGGCGTTTCGACACGTGTAAGACAGCGTCGAAG
>BOPN01000820.1:257500-267500 GCA_017312705.2 Penaeus japonicus
CGCCACTTGATGACAGATGCAAGTGGACCCACGGCACAGGTGCTCTGTTTAAGCAGCGATGTCGTAGGTGATAGATGGTGATATCGGTTAGCTCTCAAATACAAGTGTGCTTTAACACTTGCGCGCGCGCGCCCATACGCACACACACACACACACACATACACACACACACACACACACACACACACACACACACACACACACACACACACACACACACACACACACACACCACCCCTCTACTGTGATTTCGATAACGGCGTACATAATGTAGGAGGAACGAGGCTTCTCCGAGGCTTCAAAGGTGCGCTGGAAGCCGATTAGCGCGCGGCAGAAACGCCTTCCCGCTTCCCGCTTCAATAGACGTCGAATCTCGAGGACGCAGAAACCTCCATCGTGATACCCACTACCTGTGACACGATCCCTGTGACATACATGTCTCCCCACTACCTGTAACGCGTTTCGCCATGACACCCACAACATGTAACGCGATCCCTGTGACACATATGCCCCCACTACCTGAGACGTGAGACCAATAACACATATCTCCCCCAATACCTGTGCCGCGTTCCCCCTCCAGTGACACTCACTACCGGTGACGCGTTCCCCCCATGACACCCACTACCTGTCCATGCCGACCTATATCAGCTGGATCCCAAAATAGTTAAAGACTATGTGGCATATTAGAAAAGAAAAGTTACAAAACTAAGGGACACTTTGATCTCACTTGCCACAGATATTGTACATCAAAGACCCAATCAATACTTTGAAATATAGCATAAGAAACGCTGGCTTAAATAAACTAAGAAAAGCAGTAACTTTGACAATATAAGTAATAATGATAATAATAATGAAAAATAATTATAACAACAATAACAATTACAATAATAATAATTAATATAAGTAGTAGTAGTAGTAGTAGTAGTAGTAGTAGTAGTAGTAGTAGTAGTAGTAGTAGTAGTAGTAGTAGCAGTAGTAGTAGGAGTGATGATGATTGATGAAGGTTGAACGAAGAAAAGAAGAAGAAAAAGAAGAATAGGGGGATGAGGAGAAAGAAGGATGAAGGGGAGGAGGAGGAGGAGGGCGCAGTAGGGAGGGGGAGCCGCAAGAAAAGAGGCTGAAGGAGAGCTCAGAGGTCCCGCGAGGAGTGACAATTCGGTAACAAGGGGGTTCCGGTGGCGACAAGCTGCTTACTCCGCCGACCGCTTCACCACGACCAAAGTGAGGTGCCGTCCCTTGGCGCCCGCCGCTCCACGCTCGCTCGCTCGCTCGCTCCGCCTCTCCGAGAACGCGTGGCACCGTGTCAATGCGCCGGGGTGGGAGGGGGGGGGGGCGGTGTATGGGTAGGGGCAGGGTGAGGGGAGCTAGAATTGGAAGGGGACTTGGATGATTGGGAGGGAGGGAGGGAGGGAGGGTTGGAAGGATGGAGGGGAGGGTGGGAAGGAAGGAGGGAGGGCGGGAGGGAGGAATGGAGTGATAGAGCGATGGATAGACAGACAAATAGATAGATAGATAGATAGAGAGAAAGAGAGCGTATGTGAGCAAGAGAAAGAGAAAGAGAGAGAGGAAACAGACAATAAGTCACGGCCCACACTCAGCGTTTAAATATACACAAAAATATCTCCCCCCCCTCCCCCCCAAAAAAAAAAGAAAATCCCAGCCGTCATCCGTCACTAACAACGCTGCAATATCTCGGCCAGATTATATAGCCTGCTTGCCACAAAACACAATAATGGAAATAACATTATGAAAAGCGGATTGTTAAGGTGCGGTTCTTATAAGGGGGGGGGGGGGAGGGCAATGGGGGAGAGGGTCAAAGAGGAAGGGGGGAGAGGTGGGGTTGGTGAGGAGTAAAAGAAGGAGAGGGGGGAACAAAGAGGAGCCATAGAGGGAGGAGGAGAGGTGAAAGGAGGAGTCCTTGGGAGAGGAGAGGAGAGGAGAGGTGAGAAGGGAGTCACAGGGAGAGGGGAGGTGAGAGGGGAGTCACAGGGAGGGGAGAGGGGAGAGGCGAAGAAGAGGGAAGGTGAGGGGAGAGTCCTAGGGAGAGGAATCCAAGAGAGAGAGAGGAGGGGAAGGTAGGAATCTTTAATAGGAGAGGAGAGGAGAGGAGAGGAGAGGAAAGGAGAGGAGGTGAAAGAGGAGGGGAGATGAGAGAGCATCAACAGAGGGGAGGGTGTGAGGACTGGATGTGGGGTAGAGGGGGTGGGTCGGGTTGGGTGGGGGGGCTAGCAGAGGCGAGTGGCTCCCTGGCGCCCAGACTGAGTGGCTCCTCCCTGTCGCCACGCTCGTCTACGGGGACACGGTCATAGTCTCCGAGACAACAATGAAGAACCACCGAGACTTTTCCCTCGCCGTATTTTCATAAATAAGCATGTGTCGCACGGCTTATTAGTGACCTTTTCGTATTACCATTACCACCTTTTTCTCGTCCTTTCTCTGGGAAATTCTCAGTTGGTTTCTAAAGACGGAGCGCGGTTCGTGTTGCTTTTGTTCTTTGAGGCTTGAACGTTACAGGGAGCTGACAATGCGACACTTTTCTGGAATATGTACAAATCAAAAATGCAAATGCAACAGTGACAATAAAATTATAATATATTTGCGTGTATATATATATATATATATATATATATATATATATATATATATATATATATATATATATATATATATATGTATATTGTGTGTGTGTGTGTGTGTGTGTGTGTGTGTGTGTGTGTGTGTGTGTGTGTGTGTGTGTGTGTGTGTGTGTGTGTGTGTGTGTGTGTGTGTGTGTGTGTGTGCGCGCGCGCGCGTGTGTGTGCAGGCTTATATTAAAATACACTCAAAAATATGAGTAAGAATTATCGATGGTAAGGGCAATTGCGACAAGATTACAACACCTTAATGCAACTAATTAACAACATAAAACTATAATAACAACAAAATAACAAAACAAAATCTCGACAGTCATAAAATAGGACGCTCCTACAGTTGCGTATCACGCGCTCTCTGCCAGAGCAAAACACTAAGCGTCGTCCAAACTCCTCAGCAGAGAGGGAGAGGAGAGGAAAGCGAGAGGTGTGGAGAGGGAGAGAAAATAGGAAGAAATAGCGATATAGAGAGTGGGTACCTGGGTGCGGGGGAGGGAGGAAGGGATAGGGATGAGGAGGAGGAAGAAATGGAGGGAGTGAGGAAGGGAGGAAGAGAGGAGAGAGAGAGGAAATAGAGTAAAGAGTAATGAGTAGAGAATAGAGAGGTGAGAGGGGGTAAGAGATACGAAAAAGACTAAAGAAAAAAGAGAAAGGAAAAGATTCGAAAACCGGAGAAAAAGATACTGTCGCAGATGAGGAAATGAGAAGCTTCGGCAAGAGATGAGAAACTAGGATTAGAGAAGAGAAAAAGAGCAAAGGAGAAAGTTCGTTGTATTTTTTAAGTATTTCTTCTCCCTTAATACACATTTCTTGTTTTGTTTTGGCGTCGAATAGGTTCGACAACTGCATGCCTTTGGGTGGTTTTCCAACAACACGCCGTTTGTACTGGCAAGACCTTTGATGAAGTACTAGCACTGTGCTTGTGGCCACGCGGTCCAGCAGGTGAAGCGGGGATGAAGCGGTTTCTCTGTATAACAAAGCGATTGCAACCGATCAACAACATTGCGTGTGTTGTAACGTTTTAGCACCTGCACACAAATGCTCTGCCCAAGCAAAGAGTGCTGGCAGTGTAAACATCTGCTACAGCTGTACCATAACCTGACACTCTAACAGGGTGTAGGCAATAAAATCTTAGGCCTAATTGGTGGGTATGTGGCGGCCAGTACAACGTGGTGGCCGTGGTGGCTTACCGGACGGCGTGGCGATCAGACGGGATGCCGAAAACCCTTAATCCATCTCCAATACATGGCATAAGACAAACATGCACAACCACACTGAAGTCAAAACAGAAACATATAATTCGAATTTCTTCCAAAAATCAGACGAGAAAGAAGGGCTGGGAGAGCCCAGCACTTCGGACATGTGGGACGCCGCCACCACGACGGGTGACAAGTGTAGCTCAAGATGCCAAACGGGCATTACTTTGTGTATTTTCGTACCCACTTCCATTCATGAAAATCCCCTGCTTACAACGTCCCCGCAATTTCGTTTGACGAAGATGCACTACACGCTGTGATATGAATGGGTATACACTTGTGCTTGGGGTAAAAAATGTCATGGTTCTTTGCGGCATCACTACCGGCCGCTCGGCAAGTGGTTCTCATTACAGAGCGCCCACCACCACCCGGCCCTTGGTGCTGGTGCCTGCCCTTACTGGTGATGCCTGCCCTTGCTGCTGGTGCCTCGTTTTTTTTTTTTTTGGTCTTTCCCCCGCTATTACTTTGCGCATTCCTCTTATAGCGGGATGCCAAAAACAATCCTCATTTTGGTCCCTGATACATATGTTTTGTCTGAGATGGCCTTGCACAATTCTGTTCCTTAAGCAAGAGTTCATACGGAAGCAACTCCTGGATGCACGATAGCCTGTCTCATACCGCAGTCCCCTTAAGGCTCTGGTATTTAAGTGTACATGGCACGGCTCCTACCCATACGAGTGAGGTGCCTGCAAAACCTGAAGTGGTGCCCGCCCTAGCAGTTGCATGTATGCTCAGCTCTCGACCGCCGGTATAACAAAATTGGCTGGTATTAATTACTGCTTACGTAATACTCCCAGCTTCTAGGAAATCATCTAAAATATCAAAATAAGTCTAAAGTTAAAGGAGTATAAAAAAATTATGAAACTTCGATACTCCAGCGTGAATACCTGTCGCATTTCAAGAGGTTAACAAACAACGCTCTCTGATGCCCCTGTGCAAAAGAGGGGCGGGGGCTGCGAGAGAGGGAGGAAGGGAGAGAGGAGGAAGGGGAGAGAGGGGGGGGGGAGATAAGAAAATAAAGTGCACATTAAAAGTGCTTCAGTTGTATTGGCAAGTGGAACGAAGGGACACGGTACAACTAAGTCTAGCGGGTCGGGACTGACCGCTCACCCTCTGGTCAGGTCAAGGGTCAGCATCGGTGTCATGTTACACCACAAGCCGTAGCGACCTTCCCTGGCACAAAGGCACTCTTGATGACGTCACCATATTCTTTAACGTGTCAAGATAGGCTCAAGGCAATTTATTTTTAATAATCCTGCTTAACAATTCTAAAATTGAAAAAAATGTGAACTAGCAATATAACATTAAACAGCTCTAGTGCACGGTATATCTATATCTATGTGCGTTTGTGTTGGGGGTTAAGTATGTGTATACTTATATGTATATGTATATGTATATGTATATGTATATGTATATATATATATATATATATATATATATATATATATATATATATATATAGTTTTAGTTATAGTTATATCTATATCTATATCAATGTTTATATGGGCATGGGCATAGGCATTCGGTATGTGTATGAGTGTGTGTATTTACATGTATAAATTTGAAAAAGAGTTTATGTGTGCATAAGTAGATTTTATGTAACTATATATATATATATATATATATATATATATATATATATATATATATATATATATGACAAAAATATACATCACATGGTTCACTTCAATAACCGAGTCACCTTCTCATTTTTCCCTCCATCCAAAGCTGATAAACAACATCAATAACAAACATATCCTACATTCTGGACCCCCACAAGGACTGGTTTGATATGACAGGTCTGACCCGGAGAAGAGAGGCTTCCCCAGTCACCAACAATTAGCACAAACGCGCTAATAACTTGCGAGTCGACGGGAGGTCAAAGGCTGGGGACGCGACACTGTTTACGTTGGCGCAGTTATTTCGGGGGAGCCAGAGAGAGGGTCACATCGCCCGTACAAACAGTGCCGCTTCCGTCCCGGCTAGATGAGACCGTGTTTATTTACTACTCAGACCACATGTACATAATAAAAGAAAGGGGGTGGGGGCGGGTAGCGTACCAGCTGGGCACAGATTCCTTTTTTTCTGAAGCTTCTACATCATAAATATGGAATGTATCAAGATGCTATCGTCGGGGGGGACATCACGTGATATGATTTTGCTTTCTATTCCCGTTAAGATTTTTTTTAGGGGGGGAGGGGGGGTAGACCATGCTAACGGAAGGATAGATCCCACCGACCCTGAGAGCCGGAGGAACGCCAGGTGAGAGCGAGGTGGGTCCCCCGAGAAAAAGTCTTGAGGGAAGGGTCTTTGGATAGGGTGAGGGCGACGCCATAACCGAAGCCTTACAGAAGATGACACACTCACTGTCTGCCAGACTATCCCCCCCTTTACGAGAATAGGCCCATAAGCCCATTAGCTACGGCTCAGCCCCCTGCCTTTACTATTTAAAGCGCTGCATTGTCAACATAAAAATCTTAACTCGAAATGCTTATTATCAGCATATGCTATCGCCTACAAGCAGAGTTAGAAAAATAATTACAACGACAAAATACCGTCTATATCAATCATTCCTCCGACAAAACAATGTCCAAAGTAACTGAAAATCTAATTTTTCACAGGCACACACTTTAAGGGCTACCTTTAATCGAATACGTAACATGGCAAGTGCAACCTGAAGATACTTCCTGAAGCTTCACCCATGATCCCTGCACCTAGTAACCCCAGACTGCCTTTCGAAATCCCATTGTACCCGCTGGTCTTTTTACGCATGTCTGTCTTACATAACACGCTTCCTGTAATCTCTAACGATAATGCAGACCGATAGAAAATTATCCTTTAAAGACCCGATGTCCTTTTCTTCTTAGCATTCATGTGCAAAACATCACAGCAACGACAAACAATCTCGTTTTGTGCGATCAACGTTAAGATAGCCTCTGGGTGTCTGAAGCCGCGCTAAGCATCTACGTGACAAGGGGAATGTGGTCACAGATTCGCAGAGGAGACAAGCGATGCCACAAAAGAGAGTGGGCGTTTATGGGCGGTGCGGGCGAATACCGGGCTATGCGTGACGCTCCTCTGGCCACAGCACCACCACAGCAGGAGCAGCGTGGCGACCGAAGGTAATAAAATCTTACGACACACCACTAGACAGATGTGACTGCCGGCACCACACACAAAAACTCCTACATAAACAGCGTGACCTCTGTGCTGGCCGGCTCTTCCCGCCTCCCGTCACACCATCACGATGTCCTTACACACTCCTCGTGGATGAAAACCGACAGCGGTCACGACTGTCACACGGGGACGCCCCAGAGAAAGAGGCTTGGAATTATGCTCCACAATCAATACTAGCATTAATGTAGTAAAACCCCATGGAGACAGATTACGTCGGCGCTACGTGACAAACGAAGCCAAATGAGTTCTCTATTGACTGACAATACGGAGAAACGCCCATTCAGAACTCGCAATAAAGAAGATGCAAGTCGCCTCGCTTCTTAAGAAAACCCAACCTCCAAAGATATATACAAGGACGTAGTGAGGAGCCGTCAACACCAACGCATTTCAGTTTGAATGCAAAAAATCTGTACGATTAATATGCAATAAAAGTCTAAAATGTCTGAACGCAGGAAGACGGGGTGTTACGAGAGAAACTGCTGCTTGGAACCTACTCAAAAGAACACACTTGCGATGTCTTTACAACCTTACAAAACACGCGTAACTTCGGCGGTCGCGTCGCCGTTCGCGAGTCTAAATACCAGCCAATTACATCCATGGTTAAACTCGGCCACCAATCAGAACTTCAGGTAGCTCGGCGCGGTAAGGTTTCGTCTTTTTAGTCATTTGTGTTAAATCATGGCTATAACAAGAGGTAATTTCCCACGGAATTCGTAGAAATTTACATATGCTTTTTTCCCTCTCGACTACTGCGAATGTTCCAAGCAGTTCCGAACATAAGGGAGATAAAAATACCCGAGTCGATTAACCCGAAGAGCAAAAAAGTCGGTGGTGAGAAGAGGTGAAAACAAACGCCTTCTGATGAATTTGGAGCGGCGCGGAGAATGCTGTTTGCGGCTAACCTGCTTCGCTTTAATTCAACCGTTTGTGCGATGATAACACTGCAACGACAGAGTGTTTATTGATGATTTCAAAGATTTCTAAGCATCGTATATACCCAAAAAGCATTAAAGAACGGAACTAGGGACGCACGAGGGGAAATTACGAAAAATACGAAAGGACATATGCTTGTGGCGACATCAGAGCACGTGTGTCACCAGACCAGCCACAAAGAATGAGAGGATCTTAACCCGTAACCGCCATCACCCGCCACCCTGCCGCTGTCTTCCCCCTCTCCCCCCCCCCTCCCCTCCTCTCCTCTTCCTTCACCATCCGAGCATCTTCCTTTGCCTCCCTTGCACCTTTCCCCCTTGCTACACCTGCCTCGTACTCTCTCAACCTCTCACTCTAAATAAAGTCTCTGTCTCTGTCTGTCTGTCTGTCTGTCTCTATATATATATACACATACACGCTTATATATATATATATATATATATATATATATATATATATATATATATATATATATATATATATATATATATATATATATATATATGTATATATGGATAGATAAATTGCTATATAGAAGGATAAATATACACACGTGGATGTGAGCACAGCTTACAATAACCTTTACTGAATTTATATGAGATACATGTAAGTATATATGTGTATGTGTATATGTACATATATATACGTGCATACAGCATTGTGTATGTATGTGTGTGTGTATGTATATGTATGTATATATATGTATATATATGTATATATATGCATGTACGTATGTGTGTAGATACATATATATATATATATATATATATATTATATATATATATATACATATATATGTATGTATCTATACATTTATACCGAGAGAGAGAGAGAGAGAGAGGGAGAGAGGGAGAGAGGGAGAGAGAGAGAGAGAGAGAGAGGGAGAGAGGGAGAGAGAGAGAGAGAGAGAGAGAGAGAGAGAGAGAGAGAGAGAGAGAGAGAGAGAGAGAGAGAGAGAGAGAGAGGAGAGAGAGAGAGAGAGAGAGAGAGAGGAGAGAGAGAGAGAGAGAGAGAGAGAGAGAGAGAGAGAGAGAGAGAGAGAGAGAGAGAGAGAGAGAGAGAGAGAGAGAGAGAGAGAGAGAGAGAGAGAGACGAGCTTGGTGGAGAGGAGGGAGGGAAGGAGGGAGGAAGGGGAAAAAAAACCCTCGAAAATACCCCCTCTCCCTCCCTCCCTCCCCGCCCCAAATCCAATCGCGAAGAAGCCACCATTTCCAGGGTTGGGTAATCACGGGATCGCCCGTTCGTGCCTGCGGCGGCGACGGCCAACGAGCCTATATATGCACCGGAGAACCCCCACTCGCGGGTCCCCCACACAGACAGATCTACGGTCACTGGTAATCTCGGGGGGGAAAAAAACGAGAAAAAGACGAGCAAAAGCTTACAGAAACCAGTTAGTCTTGAGAGGTTTCTGTGTGTACGTCTAGGAAATAGCCAGCAACGGTTTGGGTGCGTTCGGGGAGGCTAAAATACGTACACGATGCTTCTGTTTACGTTATTGGCGTAGACAGTGACTTACGCTTTGGTTGAAGTATTACAAAGGGGAAGGAGAATGCGAAGAAATAAGCAATAGCACATGTGATACAAATATGAAAATCAACTCTCTCGAAGTGAGTCATAAAAATGAATAAATACATGAATCCATAAAATAAAGCCAGACATACGTGACTGCGCCAATGCAGCATTGCGTGGCGAGGGCGACGAGAGTGGAAAAGGATGAGTTAAAAGTCATCCTGATGGTATGTGTTGGGTATGTACGGGGACGGATAATAAGATAAGAAAACGAAGGACGAAGAAAAGAAGGATAAGAGGACGAAGGGGAGAAGGGAAGGAGGACGGAGGGGAGAGGGGAAGGAAGACGGAGGGGAGAGGGGAAGGAAGACGGAGGGGAAAGGGGAAGGGGGAAGGGGGACGGAGGGGAGAGGGGAAAGAAGACGGAGAAGAGGGGAAGGAGGACGGAGGGAGATGAGAAGTAGGTCTGATAGGAGAGGGGAATGGAGGACGGAG
>BOPN01000820.1:272500-275000 GCA_017312705.2 Penaeus japonicus
GTGTGTGTGTGTGTGTGTGTGTGTGTGTGTGTGTGTGTGTGTGTGTGTGTGTGTGTGTGTGTGTGTGTGTGTGTGTGTGTAGACATATATACAGAGAAGCTTTCGCAATAATGACTTCGTGACCTCATATGACCCGAGGCAAAAACTTGACATAAATCATTTCATCATGTCAAAACACATCCCTAGTCATTCATATGACAATGACTAGTAGTAATGAAAGGGAAAATTGTGCTGATTATGGTGATGATGTCGATATTACCATAATCGTTATCATAATCACAATAACAATAATTATCATGATGAAGAGCAATCAAAATAATCATTATCGTTTCACTACTATCATCATTCCCATCACTATATTTATCATCATCACCATCATTACCATAATCGTACAACCTGTTTCTATCCCCCTACACACACACACACACACACACACACATACACACACACACACACACACATGCACACACATACACACACACCCATTCTCTCTCTCTCTCTCTTTCTCACTCGCTCAGACTGTCTAAAATGCTAATCAGGGACGATCATCACAGGCATTGGCCAGGTCTCACCTTCTCCTTCTACCTAGTTAGCGACCAGGTGCCAAGTCGAGCCGTAAAGCGAGGGCGCGTGCTCGTAGTGAGGGTGGGGGTGGGGGAGGGGGAGGGAGGAGAGGAGAGAAGGAGGAAAGGGAAGGGGAGGGAGAGGGAGGGAGGAGAGAAAAGAAGGAGGGAAGGAAAGGGGAGTGCGGAAGGGACGGATAGAGGAAGAGTGAGGAGCAAGGAGGGGGCGGAAAGACAAGAAGGGGGGATGATGAGAGGTAAGCGAGAAATGAAGGAGGGGGGTGGGGAGGGAGTGAGGGCTGGAGAGAGGGGCGAGGAAGGGATAAAAACTACGAAGGCGGCGGAACCAGCGAAGAAGACAGGAACACGCGCGCACGCACAAATGCAAGCATATCTCTATAGATGCGTTACACACAAGCATACATTCATTCCAAAGTGAACTTCCAAACCCACAACCCGACGCACACGCCCGCACGCAACCCAAACTCGCCAGGACTCGCCGTTCCAGCCCCGCGCAGGTCATCCTACCTCCCTCCTCCCTCCTCCCTCCCGCCACCACCTGGCCCGTGATGGACGCATCGCCTCGGGGGACCAATTGGTGGGTTGTGTCCATCAGGTGAAGGCTCCCCCGGGACCCCCCCCCTCCCCCGGGACCCTCCCCCGGGACCCTAGCCTCCTATTTCCTCCCCTACACGCCCCTTCCAACAAGCCCTTCTGAGAACGAGAAACTGTACCCTTTAGACTTTGGAGCGAACGTCCTGCAAGAAATCAAACCCAGGTTACGAGGGTAGATTTCTCTCTCTCTCTCTCTCTCTCTCTCTCTCTCTCTCTCTCTCTCTCTCTCTCTCTCTCTCTCTCTCTCTCCCGTTCCATTCGCCCTCCTTTTTCACATATGTTACCGTTTTCTCTCCCTCTCTCTTTTTTCATCTCTCTTTTATTATCTCTATCCCCCTTACTCCCACCCCACACTGCACAAACCAGGCCAACAAACCGCAATAACCTTATCAGTGACAAAGGTCACATCGCAGATAAGCTTTGCGGACACTGGCGTACATACAAACAGTAAAAATTGGGGAAATCCCCTACCACAAAAGAAAAAAAAATCAATAAATAAAGGAAAATGAAGCCCGCCCTGCCCCCCACCCCCTAAAATAAGAAGTGACACCCGCCCCCCAAACAAAGAAAGAAAACATTTTTTTTGAAGCCAGAGAATGAAATGCGAATAAATATCATCCAAAAACCCGATATCCGAAGTAAAACAACGACGACAGAAATAACCGTCTTTATTACGTGTCTTACTTGTCACGAAAGCATGCGCGTCCGTGAATGCAAAATGTGAATTTCTTAATCTTTTATTAATAGACTTTACGTATGTTCTTTCAGTCCATACGTGTTTATGTATTCTTTTCAACTTAACTTGATACTTAGTAATTCATCTTGTAAGCTAAAACATCAACCACGTAGCACGTGTTGCGGTAAGAGTTCTATCATTTGCAAAATTACACGGCACATCCGAGTTTCTTCTGAGCCAATGGAGATTCTGCGAGCGATCTGTCATGCTTAAAAAGGGGCTACGTGCACAAAAAATCAACACAAGCACACACACACACACACACACACACACACACACACACACACACACACACACACATATATACATGTACACACATGCATATATACATACATACATACATACAAACAAACACACACACACACATATATATATATATATATATGTACACACATGCATATATACATACAAACACACACACACACACACACACACACACACACACACACACACACACACACACACACACACACACACACACACACACACACACACACACACAAACACACATATAAAAAAAAATAACGACGATAAAAATAATACAACTACAAATCTCAAAATAATAATAATAATAATAATCTAAAAA
>BOPN01000820.1:285000-290000 GCA_017312705.2 Penaeus japonicus
ATACATATATATATATATATATATACATACACACACACACACACACACACACACACACACACACACACACACGAGGTAAACTTACAAAAGGCAGGAATCATTGAGCTTCCGATAAACATGTTCTGAATTCAATATCAACAGACGTCATACATAGGTACAGAAAAGCGTGGGAAGGAAAGAGCAATGGAAGAGAGGAGAAGAGAAGAGAAGAGAAGGGAATAGAAGAGAAGGGAAGATAAGAGAGACAGAGAAAGACAAAGACAGACGGAGAGAGACAGAGACAAGAGAGAAAACAACAGACCGACAGAGAGAGAGAGAAAGAGAGAGACAGGGAAAAGAAAGAAAAGAAAGGAAAAAAGAGAGAGAAAAAGGAGAAAGACTCGGGGGGGGGGGGAGAAGGAACGAGGAGGAGCCGATGGTCAAATGATTCTGCCCCCAAACCTGACCGCGGATTAAAAACAAAGGAGAAACACCTCATTCGTGGGAAAAGTGATTGTCAAGTCTCGACCGTTTCGGCGCCTCCGTCCCGCCAAAGCGTGTAAAAGCCACAATAACGCCAGTCCTCTCCGCTATTCCCATTTCCAAAGGGGCACCACGTCACGTACAGACAATAGATCTCGCATACAGTTCGCTCATAGCCGCAACATGCGTTAATACGACATGTGCAACTTCCAAATGAGTTTATACATAACACGATAACTTATTTATGACTCACTTTTCGCGATGCAGTTTCGGTTCGTAGCTTATCTCTTGATCTATGAGATGATGAGATAGTCCCGAACACTTGCCAGCGAGCCACGGAAGCGATTTCCAAATGAAGAGAGAATCCAAGCAAGTTCAGAAATACGGTAAGGACTCGAAGAGGCAGAAAATAAAAGCATTTGTGTATTATGTACACACGCACATACAAACACACACACACACACACACACACACACACATACACACACACACAAATACGTGTTTCTGTATGCACGTGAGCGTAGCTACGTGTGTCTGCGTACGCTATGTGATGATAAATTGATAAACAGATACATAGGAGAACAACAACAACATATATATTTTCCTTCTTTTATTTCCTCGATCCTGTCTTTGTATTTTTGAATTGAGTTTTTTTTTCTACTTCACTAAACAATCGCTCATTCAGTGGAAAAGAAAAGTGGGAAGTCATGGCACTCTGTCACGAGGTCACTCCGGAAGGTCAAGGTTAACACTCGTGAGGCTTTCCCGATTGGCGAAGGTACTCGAGGTCACACTTGACCGCTTCTTTGGGGTGAGAATGTCTTCACGCCCGCACATACCCATGCTCTCTCTCTCTCTCTTTCCTTATTTGTCTTTCTTTCTTTCTCTCTCTCTCGCTCTCTCTCTCTCTCTCTCTCTCTCTCTCTCTCTCTCTCTCACACACCCACACACAATGATACATATATATGTGTGTGTGTGTGTCTATTTATATCTATCTAGCTATGCATATATATATATATATATATATATATATATATATATATATATATATGTATATATATTATATATATATACATACATATATATATATATATATATATATACGGACTACCAAAGGAAACGGTAACCTATAATTTGACCGGGACAGAAACAAGTGATTCCAATTTCACTCTCAAAAAAGGCAATCAAGTCGTATACATATAAAATGGGAAAAACGTTCTTTCTTGCATTCATTTTTTCTCGTTTAATCCGAATTGATACTTTGCGAGGGATCTAAAAGATATTGAACAACACATTGGTAAGACATTTAATGGTGTACACTCCACACACACATATACATATACATATACATATACATATACATGCACACACATATACATATACATATAAATATATACATATACATATACATATACATACACACACACACACAGAGTATATGAGTGAGTGAGTGAGTGTGCGCGCGTTTGTGTGTCTGTTGACGTGGGCGTATGTATGCCAACACGACTGTGTGCGTACAGACGAGGGCTCATGGTTATCAAATTCTCTCATTCTATAATACGAGACCCTGTCCCTCCCCGTGGCGGCGCTGCCTCCGACCGTCGCGGGAGCGCAGGTCCGGCGCTAGCGTCGGCGACTCCGACAACCACGTGGTCGTGACGTCACTGCTCAAAGCGCAGCGAAGCCGTACAACCCTGGCGCTCGGGCGGCGCGCCGTGGCTCTTCCACGCGTCCGAGGATCGGGCGCCCCTTCACCTATGCAGCAGGTGCACTTGTCGCGGTGTTTGTTTGCAGGTGCCCCACGTTCTTCACCCCGCCCCCCCCCCTCGTTGGTATGCAGGCCACCTACACCACGAGACAAATTCGGTCGAGCGAATCCAGGTGTGGATTTCGATAAATAGAGAATTTATTACGACAGGCATTCCCGACGAGAAACCCCTTGCCCCCTCCCCTCCCCCCTCCCAGCAGAATACTGAAGAGGCTTGCCGACCGTAATTAATTGTACCATAAGAGGGACTACCTTTTTAAAGCGTCATTAAATACCTGCGACGCATTGTTCCGTGGGTGTAGGCAAGCAGCGTCACATGCGTTATCTGTCTCCTTTATCGGTTATGCAAATGAGTCATTAACATACAAGTGAGCGATGGTGAGGCTGTCAGGGCCAACGACAGCGCATGTGCAGCAGCGGCGACTGTTTGTATGGGCGCGGCTTACAAACAAGCGGCCGGACAGTAGCGGCCAAACGCCTTCACGTAACGAGGTGGCGGAGTTGCATGCGCAATGTCAACATGCAAGGAATACGCTCCGCACGCCAATCTGCGCATGCCAACTCGCAGGCAATTAAATCTGGGATCACCGGAAGTATCGCAACAATGCGTCCAATGTATGTATACAATAAATAAGCTAGTATGCAAAACAGACAATGCGAGCTCGTTTGCTCTCTCGGTGTGTGTGTGTGTGTGTGTAAGTAAGTGAGTGTCTATATATACACATAAATACACACACACACACACACACACACACACACACACACACACACACACACACACACACACACACACACACACACACACACACCCCTCCCCCTTCCACCGGCCACCCCCCGACACACACGGACGCAAACACAAACAAGAGCTCGTTCGCATGTAGGGAAGGCTCGGCCCCCGACCTGTGTTACCATCAGCGTCTGGCGGCCGAGTGCATGCCCCGTGTACCAATGCCTTCTGTAATCGCTCCCACAGTTATTAAGGTGCTCCGGTGCTCACTATACACGGCCCGGCATCACCACACCTTGAACTGAATGTCTTGGATCCCCCTATATCCATTCTTATTGCCTCATCATATACTTTTATTCCGTTTTCAGAAGAACGAACGGGAGAGAAGTAAGACGGAGAAGATGGCATAAGGGAATGAAAGGGCACAAGGGAATGAGATAATTAATAAAAGGAGATAAAATATCACAAGGCATGCATTCACCCATCCTCTCCTCCTCAGAAAAGGGAGGGAGGGAAGGGAGGGGGACAGAGACCAAAGCAACTCGTTCCTTCCCCTCCCTCCTCCCTCTCCCTCAGCCTAATCCAAGCCACATTACCGTCTCGTCCCCCTCCCCCACCCCCACCCCTTCCCCGGGCCCGCGACTTCCAACTTAATAAAATATGGAACACATACTTTGGACATGTCATACGGGCAGTTACCCATGAAGCTACCTGCGCCATTACTCCCTCGAGATTTCGTCGGGGAATGATTCTAAATATGACAATAAACATCTAACTGCTGGTTGCTCGGCCAAGCGTTATACAACTTGTATGAGATGAATAACAATTCATTCCTCGCTGATCCTGGGAAGCGAGCGGTTACAGAGAGCGAGCGAGAGCTAGACAGAGCGAGCGAGCGAGCGAGAGAGAGAGAGAGAGAGAGAGAGAGAGAGAGAGAGAGAGAGAGAGAGAGAGAGAGAGAGAGAGAGAGAGAGAGAGAGAGAGAATAAAAAAGAAAGACAAAGAGAAAGAGAGCGAATGAGAAGAAGAGCGCAAGGTGTCTTATCATTTCGACAAATCAACCTAAAGGGAGGGATAAACAACCCACACGAACACAGAGGATAAAACATCGTTCCGCCGTGATGCAATAAGCAAAAAAGGAAAACGAAGAAATAAAAAAAACGGAAGGCGAACAATAGATCCCATTTATCACTGCAATGATTGATGGCATAATAACTTAATTGGATCCAGAGATATAAATTAGCAGGCAAGCTTGGAGACAAAAATAAATATGAAAGATTCTCACACACGCCATGAAGAAAAATTCAGCCAAGAATCATGTATGCATTTGAAGTTCAACTAGTTCTTATTCATTACAACATGCTCACGCACACGCGCGCACAAACACACACACATTCACACACACAAATACAAAGACAAGCAAATACAGGAGAAACACATGCACCAACAGGACGCAACACGACGCACCTGTACTATAAATCACCTGTAATGGGAAAATGAGTATTGCAATTATCAAGATCAACATTATCTAGGAGATTACAGTGGTCTCGGGGTTGACTGACGGGTAATAATTGTACAAGCTGGAGATGTTATAGTACCTTCCCACCTACAACTTTCCTGTCTTTCTCTCTTTCATTCTTTCTTTTCTCTCTCTCTCTCTCTCTCTCTCTCTCTCTCTCTCTCTTCTCTCTCTCTCTCTCTGTATGTGTGCATATGCATGTGTGAGTGAGTGCGTGAGTGAGTGAGTGAGTGAGTGAGTGAGTGAGTGAGTGAGTGAGTGAGTGAGTGAGTGAGTGAGTGAGTGAGTGAGTGAGTGAGTGGGTGGGTGGGTGGGTGAGTGAGTGCATGCGTGCGTGTTACTATATCTCATTTTACTCTTAGTGTGTGTTCATAGGATCTGCCAGCAGAATCGTGAGCGTAAGAGACCCTTTCACTATGTCTTGGTTCACGAGCGCCACAATAACCACACTGCACTGTACTATAATAGCCACAATAACCGGCATGACTGACAGCGCTCGCTTACTTCCTTCTGGGGGGAAGGGT
>BOPN01000820.1:297500-302500 GCA_017312705.2 Penaeus japonicus
ATCCCCCATATACCAGTGACGTTTGCGGCTTTTCACGGTGTATGCGATTACAAACAGCTGTCTACCTCCCGAGGTTAGAAATTCTTCCCATTGCGTGAAGTAGCGACCGACAGAAGCATTTAGACATCGATAAGGGAAAGGTGGGGGAGGGGGAGGGGGAGGGGGAGGGGGAGGGGGAGGGGGGGGGGGGGGGGGGGGGGGGGCGAAGGAGGGGGTAAAAGGAGGGGGGAGGGGTAGAAGGGAGTGGAAGGAGAAGAATTGGAAGGTAGGCGGATAGTGGTGGTGAATGTGCTGTGGGGTGATGATGATAAGAATGGTGATGGTGATAACAATAATGATAATGATGACAGAAATAATATCCATAATAATGATGATGATAGTAATGATAATAATGCTAATGATAATTAGTATTATGATGGCAGCGTCATCAACGTGATCAGTAATAACAGTAAATAACATTAACATCAATCATAATAATAACGATACTAGTTGTCGCAGCAGTAGAAATAGTAGCAGTCGTACTAGTAGCCAGTATACTAGTAGCAGTGATAATAGTAGCCAGTGTACTAGTAGCAGTGATGATAGTAGCCATGGTAGAGAAAACAATAACAACAGCAAATCCCGAAAACCTTAAGGAGAACATAATCCCAAAGTCACGCGCGGTAAAATGAACGGCAGACGATGAGTCCCCGGATGTTCTTGAGCTCCGTTGCAAAAAGCCTGTTGCAAACACCGCACTGCCGCCGGTAAAATCAATGTGTTTAAACCAATTTAAAGAGCGGTGTGCTGTTGCCTCTACCCGTGAATGAGGATAATTGAGCGAGTATGATCATTGTTATGGCTGTTCTACAACTTCCTTCGCCCCGTCCTTGCCTCTCTGTATCTCTTTTTCTCTTTACCTCTTTCTCTCTTTCTCTCTTTTTCTCTTTCTCTCTTTCTCTCTTTCTCTCTTTCTCTCTCTCTCTCTCTCTCTCTCTCTCTCTCTCTCTCTCTCTCTCTCTCTCTCTCTCTCTCTCTCTCTCTCTCTCTCTCTCTCTCTCTCTCTCTCTCTCTCTCTCTCTCTCTCTCTCTCTGTTTGTCTCCGGTTTCCGCCCTGTTTCCTGTTTTAAATGAGCGAGTGCAAAGTACTCGTGAGTGTTAGGGATTTAAATGTGTGTGTCTATGTATGTGCGTGTGCATTAGAATGTGTGTTTTTGTGTGGGAGGGAGGGAGAGGGAAAGAGGGAGGGGGGGGGGGGGAAAGGTGATATGTGTATGTATGTAAATATATATATATATATAAATATATATATATATATATATATATATATATATGTGTGTGTGTGTGTGTGTGTGTGTGTGTGTGTGTGTGTGTGTGTGTGTGTGTGTGTGTGTGTGTGTGTGTGTGTGTGTGTGTGTGTGTGTGTTGTGTGTGTTGTGTGTGTGTGTGTGTGTGTGTGTGTGTGTGTGTGTGTGTGTGTGTGTGTGTGTGTGTGTGTGTGTGTGTGTGTGTGTGTGTGTGTGTGTATGTGTGTGTGTGTGTGTGTGTGTGTGTTGTGTGTGTTGTGTGTGTGTGTGTGTGTGTGTGTGTGTGTGTGTGTGTGTGTGTGTGTGTGTGTGTGTGTGTATATATATATACATAAATATATATATATATATATATATATATATATATATATATATATATATATATATATATATATATATATGTATATATATATATATATATGTATAATATATATATATATATATATATATATATATATATATGTATCATGTATGTATCATATTTATATATATATATATATATATATATATATATATATATATATATATATATATAAAGAATGAAAGAGAGAGAAAAGTGTTATTGCAAAATGAGCCAATGCTTGTGCGTATTTTTCAGAGCGCGAAATGCTTATCATATTTACACCCATTTCGTATCTCCTCCTTTTAACTTACCTTTATCTCCTATTTCCTATCACTATTATCACCGTGCACTCCTTTCACTCGCAGCGCCCTAAAAGATCGATTTTCACCTACCCTTCCCACCCAATTATTCACGCTCGCGTCATCATAGATAATTAAATCGCTTATTAAGCCGTCAGTGCCATCTACCTCCAGCTGACCCCCTCATTAACGCCTCTCATTTACCCCACCCCCTCACCCCAATCCTTTCTCCTCCCCCTCCCCCTTACCCCCCCTTTTCCCTCCCCCATCCACACACCCCCACCTTCCCCTAAACCTTTATCAGGGGAAACAAAGTACTCGTGTTTTTGTTGTTTTTGTTTTATATGTATTGAATATTTGTTACTGTTTTTTGTTTGTTTGTTTTGTTTGATAAAATAAAATGTATGCTTTGATTACTCATTCGATTTTTTTTTCTTTCTTTCTTTTTTATCCCCATTCCTTCATTTTCTTCTATTTACATTTCTTCTTCTTCTTCGCGTTCTTTCTTGCCTCACTTCTCCTTCCTTTTTTTCCCCTTTCTTAATTATACCTCTTTCTTCTGCCTTGCTGTCATATCTCTCTTTTTTTACCACTTCCATCATTTTTTTTTTTTTTTTTTCATATTCTTTTCCTCCCTTTTCTTTTCCATCCTCTCTTTTCCTCTTTCCTTCTTTTTTCATTCCTCGCTTTATGTTTCTTTCTCTTTTCTTTATGTCGCTTTTTGGCCCCTTTATTGACCCTTGGTGCTGACCTTTCGATCTTCGATACTTTCTCTCTCTTTGTTATCTCTTCCTCCTCTTGCTTATCCTCTTCTTACTCTCTTTCTCCTCCTTCTCCTCCTCTGTATTTTCTTCTTTCCCTCCTCCCTCCCTCCTCCTCCTCCTCCCTCCTCCTCCTCCCTCCCTCCCTCCCTCCTCCTCCTCCTCCTCCTCCTCCTCCTCCTCCCCCCCCTCCTCCCTCCTCCCTCCTCCTCCCTCCTCCTCCCTCTATGTCCTCTTCTTCTACTATGTACTTCTCCTCCTCCTCCCCCTCCCTCCTCCTCCTCTCCTCCTCCTCCTCCTCCCTCCTCCTCCTCCTCCTCCGTCTCCTCTTCCTCTAAGCCTTCCTCCTTCTCCTCCTCTTCCTCCTCTAAGTCCTCCTCCCCCTTTTTTTCTCCTCCTTTTCCATATCCTCCCCCTCCTCATCCTCCTACACTTTCTCCTCTACCCCCACCTCCTCTTCTAACTCCTCCTCCACCTCATCCCTTTCCTCCTCCTCTTCCTCTACTAACCTTCCGTGACCTTATGCCCTTGCAATGGCAGCAGGTAGAAGAGCAACATCGTGATGAAGGATGTTTTGTTGTTGCTCCCTGGATCGATAGGAAGGGGGAGGGAGTATTAGGGAAGGAGGCGAGAGATGGAGAAAGAGGAGAGTTGTACGAAGGGAGAGGGAAGGAGGCAAGGAGGAAGGAAGAAGAAGGGGGAAGGATGTGGGAGAA
Source organism: Penaeus japonicus (assembly GCA_017312705.2). Lineage (NCBI taxonomy): Eukaryota > Metazoa > Arthropoda > Malacostraca > Decapoda > Penaeidae > Penaeus > Penaeus japonicus. The sequence continues at coordinate 300,906 of BOPN01000820.1, forward strand.
GGAGAGCGTTTTAATGAAGGAGAAAGGAGAGATAGATAGACAGAGAGAGAGAGAGAGAGAGAGAGAGAGAGAGAGAGAGAGAGAGAGAGAGAGAGAGAGAGAGAGAGAGAGGAGAGAGAGAGAGAGAGAGAGAGACAGGGGGGGAGAGAGGAGAGGGAGAGAGAGAGGGAGAGAGAAGAGCAAATCGAAAAAAAACGAATGTTCGTGGTGTGAAGAGAGACAGAAAACGAGAAAACATCACAGAAAACGGGTGAGCAAACAGGCGGGAAATTACATAATATTTTCACCTTATTTATAGGTAACTCGTGGTTGTGTTGTCTTGTATAAAATACGCACATGTGGTTGTTGTCACTTGGTAATTAAGGATCTGTTGGTCGAAATCTTTGCATGCTTTGAAAAAAAAAACACACGAAGAAGAAAAAACAAAACAAAAGAAGATGTAATTACGCATCCATTTCTCTTCTCGCCTCTTTTTCCTTTCTTCCTCTCCTTCGTCAATTACTTTTCCTTACATCACAACATTTATAAAACTCAATCATCTTTCTTTTCGTGTTGCGCCGATGTAGACACTCTTGTGAGCGTGTAAAAGTGATGCTTATGGGCGTGATGGCAAGGGCGCAGCTGAAGGACCGAGCTCTTTGTGTTCTTTGTTGGGTCATTTATCCGGGTCGTGTTGTGGAGTTTACTGGACTATGGGATTGTGTCTTGTGGTCTGATTTCTCGTGGTCGTCAGTTAGCTTATGTTTACTCGTATACTGACCGTGGTTGTTTTCAGATGACCTGAGGTTTCCGATTTGGTTTTCAGTGTTTCGTTCTCCTTTTTTATTATATCGTAAATATTATTATTAATGATTCATCATTATTATCATTAGGATTATTATTCAAGAAACTATTATTATGACTAATTCTTATGATGACAATTACACTCAATAGGCTTTTTGGACTAGAATGAAGAATTCCATAATCTAGAGAGATATGTTATTAACGTTTAGGTATTACATCTTAGTGCATGTCGGACCGTAACGCCAATTGTAGTGTGGAATTATTCCCCAAATTCATAACATTTCTCCATTACCCACAATTAATTTTGTTTATTGGTGTTGATGTTGTCGTTATTACCATTGCTGTTGTTGTTGTTGTTCTAGCATGTTTTTATTTCACGACTCTTATAGTCTTTCAAGGATAATTATTCTCTCTCTTTCTCTCTCTCTCTCTCTCTCTCTTTCTCTCTCTCTCTCTCTCTCTCTCTTTCTCTCTCTCTCTATTTCTCTTTCTCTGTCTTTCTCTTTCTCACTGAACTTTTCTTCCCTTCCCGCTCCTGCTCCTCCTCCTCTTCCTTCTCCTCCTCCTCCTCCTCCCCCTCCACCTCCCCCTCCACCTCCTCCTCCCCTGCCCTTCCCCCAGAGATAAGATCACCGTATCTTCGTCTGTGACTCAGCGACTCTTGGTCTTTGACAGGAGATAGATGGAGACAAGCGGCAGACGAGCGCCCTCCCTCCCGCCTGACGTTTCTTTAGCCGAGCTGACTTCTGATGTCACCCTCGGTTGGCCTTCTAAGTTTTCTCCTTCCTATGTCTCTTTCTCTCTCTCTCTCT
>BOPN01000820.1:347500-357500 GCA_017312705.2 Penaeus japonicus
TGGAAACTGTTGGAGTTCTGTCGGTCTGGTGTTGAGGGTGTAGGAGTTCTGTTCTGGTGTTGGTGTTGAGTTCTCTTTTATTTTATTTATTTTTATTTATTTTATTTTATCTTTTTTTTTTTTTTTTTTTTTTTTTTTTTTTTATGTAGAGGGTGTAGGAGTTATGTTTTGCTATAGATGTAAGAATTCTGTTCTGCTGTTTCGATGCAGAAACAGCAGATTAGATCATGATAATGATAATGACGATAATCATGTATGTATAGGTATTTATATATAGATATATTTGCTTATACATATATATATATATGTGTGTGTATATATATATATATATATATATATATATATATATATATATGTATATATATATGTGTGTGTGTGTGTGTGTGTGTGTGTGTGTGTGTGTATATATATATATATATATATATATATATATATATATATATATATATATATATATATATATTCAGTTTTGTTGTTCTGATATTCAAGAAGAAAAATATATCATTTTGTTGTTCTTATAAGATATCATATAGCTCTGTAGTTTTGATGTAGGAAATATAGCACTTCTGCATATATTCGTAGTGTAGCAATCTTTCATCTCTCCTCCTCCTCCCCCTCCTCTTCCTCTTCCTCCTCCACCACCACCACCACCTCCTCCTTCCCACCCCTCCACCAACCCACGTCACTCCTCCTTCCCCCTCTCCACCCTCCTCACACCCTCCTCCTCCTCCTCCTCCTTCCCCACCCCTCCACCCTCCCACCTCCTCCTCCTCCTCATCTTCCTCATCTTCCTCTTCCTACTCCACTTCCTCCACCACCTCCACCACGTCCACCACCTCCCCCTCCCCCTTTCCCACCCCGTCCACCCTCCCACCACCTCCTCCTCTTCCTCCTCCTCCTCCTCCTCCTCTTCCTCCTCCTCCTCCTCCCCCTCCTCCTCCCTCCTCCTCCTCCTCCTCCACCACCACCACCACTACCTCCTCCTCCTCCTTCCCCACCCCTCCACCCTCCCACCTCCTCCTCCTCCTCCTCCTCATCGTCATCCTCCTCCTCCTCCACCACCACTACCTCCTCCTCCTCCTTCCCCACCCCTCCACCCTCCCACCTCCTACTCCTCCTCCTCCTCCTCCTCCTCCTCCTGCAGGCGACGGACTGATCCAGCAGAGGCGAGCTGCGAAGGTCATGAAGGCGTGCATGGAGGAGAACGGCATGAAGTTCAGCGACGATCAGATCGAGGGCCAGCCTGGCGCTGTTCGAGGACGCAGACACGCAGCGCACGGGCGCCATCACCTACGAGTCCCTCAAGGCCCAGCTGGGCTTGCGACGGGTTGCTCGAGAACTTGTCCATCAGGTGAGCTCGTGGGGGATCATTATCGTCGTCGTCATCGTCATTGTCATCGTCATCGTCATCGTCATCGTCATTCGTCATCGTCATCGTCATCGTCATCGTCATCGTCATCGTCATCGTCCTCGTCATCATCATCATCATCATCATCATCATCATCATCATCATCATCATCACTATTACCATCACCATCAGTACCATCATCATCATTATCATCACCACCATCACCACAAACACCATCACCAATATCACCATCAAGAGCAACATCATGATCAACATCACCGTCATTATCACCATCAACATCAAGATCGCCGCCATCATCATTATTATTATGATAATTTCTGTTCTTTCTTGCACGCTGTGGAAGGGAAGTGTTTGTTCTTTCTCGTTTTTTTTTTTTTTTTTTTTTTTTTTTTTTTTTTTTTTAATCAAAAACCGTCTCATAGACTTTATGTTTCTGCAAAGATCAACAGCGCTCTTCTTTCCTCGCCACGGCCTCACAGAAAAAGTTATAGATAACAAACACTTTATAATTATCTTTTTTTTTCTCATAACTGTCGTTCCTCCTTCGTTCACCAACGCTCACTTTATTTACTTCCCAGGTATATAAAAAAAAATTCTTGTGTTCTGCTGGCGTGATAACAAATGATTTTTGATAATTTTTTTTTTTTTTTTTCTTGCTATAATTGCACAGAAAAGCGCTTCTTGCTGTATTAATTTCTTATGTTCTTCCTAAAACATTGAAAAATAAAGTAATAAAAAACCTATTAATACTTTATCTGTCGTGCTTCTTTAATGAATCGCATAAAAAAGTCCAACAACGACCCCTTTACTGACGTCTCAGTTACAGTCACTTCATCGTCTTATTGCCGTTTCTTCTTGTGTTCTTCCTCCACGATAACAACACAGAAACGTTCGATAACGACATAAAAAAAAACGTGTCGATAGTTGACCTGTCGTGTTCCTAAATAACAACAGCAACGCCTCCCCGCCTTTTCTGCCTTCGTCACCCAGCATGGTCCCTTAATTAACTCGAAGTCTCCTCTTCGCCCCCCCCCCCCCCAGCATAGACCGATGGCTCGTCCCCCCAAACATCCGGACCGAAAAGGAATCTCTGTGGAAGCGCGTGGCCAAGCTGACGCCTTATCAGCTGACGTTGCCTTACCTGAAGAACAACTACGTCTACTTGATCTTTCTCCTGGTCTACCTCGCCATCAACTTGGGTCTGTTCATCTCCCGCGCGGTCGAGTTTAGGAAAGATAATTGGTACACGATCTTCGCACGAGCCTGTGGTAGGTTCTGGCTTTTCTTATTGGCTATTGATGGTCCATGGCGCCACACACACACACACAAGCACACACACACACACACAGCAAGTTACACAAACAAAACAAAATAGCATAGTCATCATAATGACCACAGTTACCTCTATCACATTATAATATATCTAACGCATTCTGATCAATCTCTCTCTCTCTCCCCCTCTCTCTCTCTCTCTCTCTCTCTAGGTCAGTGTCTGAACTTCAACTGTATGTTCGTGTTGGTGTTGATGCTCAGGCAGTGCATCACGTCTTTGAGATCACTGGGCGCGTCGGCCTTCTTGCCTCTGGACCAGCATCTGTACTTGCATAAGCTGTGTGGTTGGCTCATCTTCATCTTCTCCTTGGTGCACACGCTTATGCATCTACTCAACTTCTGTAAGTAAAAGAATGATAATGTTGGTCATAAATGGTATTGATGAGGATAATTCTAATGTTAACGATAGTGATAATGATATCAATAGTAATGATAATAGAAAGAGAAATGATGATAAAGATAAATAGTGATAGTTAAGACTATAATTGTGATTATAGCAATGATGATTATAGCGATGATGTTTCTTTGGTGAAATATCTGAATTTATTTTTTTTTAAGTTACTTCTGGTATTTACTATCCGTCTCTTATCCTTCATTTATTCTCAGCTGTGTGATATTTGCATAGCCTTTCTTCATGTTGACAGTAATACCCTCATTACATTTGATCATCATTATAGACGTCTTACAATATCACTCATTCACGAAAGATCATTCTGATCAATCTTTAACTATTCTTTCTTACCAAGCATTATTTCTTCTTCTCCTCCTTCTACTTCGTCTTCTTCTTCTTCTTCTTCTCTTTCTTCTTCTTCTTTCTCTCTCTTTTCTTAACCTTAACCAACTTCTTCCCCGCCCCCCCCAGCACTCGTCGTCGCGCCGAGTACCGACTACTCTTTGGCAGAGTGGTTGTTCACGATGAAGCCCGAAAGGTTTGGTCTCATCAAAGGCATCGCTAACCCTACTGGCATCGCGCTCATGATCATTCTGACGCTCATGGTCATCTGTTCGCTGCCGTTTGTCCGGAAGTCGGGCTACTTTGAGGTGCGTTTTTTTTTTTTTTTTTTTTTTTTTTTTTTTTTTTTTTTTTTTTTTTTTTTTTTTTTTTTTTTTTTTTTGCGAAGTTGGATTTTTAGTTTGGAAAGAGGTGTAAATTCTGATTTTATTTTAAGATATTCTAATTTTGGCAGTCGGCGCCTTTCTAGGCTTTTGATTATTTATTTTTTACACACGCACACACACACGTATATATGTATGTATGTATGTATGTATGTATGTATATCTATGTATGTATGTATGTATATATATGTATATGTATGTATACGTATGTGTGTATGTATATATATATATATATATATATATATATATATATATATATATATATATATATATATATACATATATATACATATATATATATATGTATATATATATATATATACATATATATATATATATATATATATGTATATATATATATATATATATATATGTATGTATGTATATATATATATATATATATATATATATATATATATATATATATATATATATATAAATGTGTGTGTGTGTATATATATATATGTATATATATATATATATATATATATATATATATATATATATATATATATATATATATATATATATATATATATATATGTATGTATGTATGCATTATGTATGTATACAAAAATATATCCAACCCCGAGCGGAACAAGTGACCCCAACCGCTTCTCCCCAACAGGTGTTTTACTGGACTCACCTGCTGTACGTTGTTTTCTGGATTCTCACAATCCTCCACGGGCCCAACTTCTGGAAGTGGTTCGTCGCTCCAGGAATCATCTTCGTCATCGAAAGAGTCCATCGCACCATCAGGCTACGCACGGGACATGGCAAAACCTATATCAGGTATGTGTCGGGGGCTGCGTCGACCGCGAGCGAGTGTTGTTGTTGTTGTTGTTGTTTTGCGAGAGTTTCATCACGTAGCAAGGGAGCTGAGAAGAAATATTTGGTATAGGCTACACTGCATCAGATTGTATTGCAGTTGTTGATAATCAGTAAAAAGCTTTCTCTTTTTTTTCACCGTCTTTCAAAATAGTTCGTAGGTATTTAAGAAAGTCTCTAATATTTCGAGCTTCATTTAACTTAAAATAGCGCATCGCCTAATGAAGCTAACCTTAAAAATAATTGCATAATGAATAATTAAACAATCAACACTTAAAAAGAAATAAGAAACAGTAAAAAAAAAAAAATCCACGAAACAAAAAATAAAGACAAATCGGACAATAATACTTCATCAACTCACTCATTGTCTTCCATCCATCCGACCTTCCTTCCTTCCCACTAGCTCGGGTGTTCTCCTGCCATCCAAGGTGATCCACCTGGTCATTAAGCGACCCGGGGGCTTCCAGTTCCACCCCGGAGACTACGTGTTCGTCAACATCCCGGCCATTGCTAAGTACGAGTGGCATCCCTTCACCATCTCTTCGGCGCCGGAACAAGGAGGTATGGTGCGGGATTAGGGTTGAACAAGGAGGTATGGTGCGGGATGAGTGTTGAACAAGGAGGTATGGTGCGGGATTAATGTTTCGTGGTGGATTTTTTCCCCTGCGACGGAAGGAAAGACCCGTGGGATTTTTTTAAGGGGTATATTGCTTCCTTATGGGATTTCTTTAGACTTCACATTTGGTGGTTATTCATAACTTTTTTTCTTTTTCTTTTTTGCAACTACCCAATTAAAAAAAAACGGTAAATGTAGTTTTGTCACGACCATTTGTTGGAACTATTCGACGTTGATATTGCTGTACCCATCATACTATCAATAAATATTACTTAAAGGATGACCTTATAAATAGCGTAATACAACCACATGGTACTTTAATTGACCTTCCCATCCCCACGAAACAGACACCCACACTATTTTTTTCCCACAACCTACCAAATGCTTCACATCCTTACTAACTTATCTGAAAACGGATCGGGTAAAAGACACCCTTCACACAACATGCTCCTTATCTCCTAAACAGACGCCGTTTGGTTGCACATTCGCGCCGTTGGGGAGTGGACGAACCGACTGTACGGCTACTTCGAACGCGAACAGCTGCGGTGCGAGAGGCAGCGGTGCGAGATACAGGGTCAAACTTCGGTGTCTGTTATGATGACCGATGGCGAAAATGTTGAGGTGTAAGTAGGCCTTTCATTTTGTTAGTGTGATTGATTTTTGTTGATTTTTTTTTTTTTTTAATGGTGTGTTCATTGAGGAGTTAGATTGTAAGTGTGATGCGGATCTCTGTGCTGATGATTCTCATTTTAAAGTTGTCTATAATAATGTTTTGTTTTGTTTTTTTATTGAAAATCGGATGTGTGTGTGTGTGTGTGTGTGTGTGTTTTGCATGGTATATGATATGAATTTCTATATATTTATTAATCCACACAGGAGGATGCACCCAAGTAGTGATTTGCATGCACACGACAAGACAAGCAGGCTTGCTATTACAAACGAAGCTGGTCCCACAGGTAAGATAAAGTTTCACTAAAATTTCCTTAAGTTGTCATTGCAATCTATAAAGTTTGTGGTGATTGTCTCTTTTGAATTATCACCCTTGTTATTAAATCAGTTTAGAAAAAAAATACAGATAACAGTAATAGTTGTAATAGTTGTTTTTAAAGAGCTCACACCATTGTATAAACCATGATTGTCAAACCATTACTATAAGAAGTGTACCGTAGTCCACAAACATAACTATATCAGGATCACATAAACACAACACTCAATAACCACTTTCAAAACATATAGTACTAAACAACGACATTTACCCATCTTCGAGACTCTTATATCTAAAAAAATAATGAAAAATTAAATAAATAAATAGATAAATGACTGAATAGATAAATAAATAAAAGCAATTTCTAAAAAAAGGAATAAAACCATTTTCTAAAAAAAAAAAAAAAAAAATCTTCAAAAAAATAAATAAAACCATTTTCTAAAAAAAAAAAAAAAAAAATCTTCAAAAAAATAAATAAAACCATTTTCTAAAAAAAATGAAAAAAAAATCTTCAAAAAAATGAACAAAACCGTTTCAGAAGGCGCATCCTGCAGCACCGACAAGACGGCGGAACACGGCTACACGAACGACGGTTTTGAACACGACACCAACGGAAACGCCGTGGATCAAGAAGCAACCACATCCCCTCCGAAGAACTACAAGCTCTTGGCGAATCACAAGAACCAGTCGGCACCTAGTCTGGTTCACAACACTGTCAACGGGAAGAAAGTGCTCATGAAGTCGCGTTCAGTTCCTGACTTCGATGGGAAGGTTGAGAGGAGGAAGAAGAATCACATGTGAGTTTGTTTGTTTGTTTGTTTGTTTGTTTGTTTGTTTTGTTTTTGAGGAATTAGTTGTTGGTTTTAGTTTTCAAGATGGAACTGAAGCGATAGGAAATATGAAATATTTTACTGTGACTCGTGAACACTTCATACTATGATGTATTACTGTTATTAGTCTCACTCGTCATGGACTTCCAGCGTATAACACGGAAATATTCACGATTCTTCCCGAATGTTCACAGACTGCTGAACAATTTCCGTCCCAAGTCGGACCAGAAGTTCAACCAGAGCGCCTTGAGTAAAGCTCTCCAGGCAGCTCTCGATAACGATGTCCAAATGCCATCAAGGAGGGAGCTTGCGAAGAGCTTTAGGTAATTCACAACTAGTTTTTCGTTTGTTTGTTGTTGTTTTTTTTGTCTGTTTTTGTATGCTTGCGTCTGTTTGTATATGTATGTGTGTTTGGTTGTGTATGTGCTTGTTTTACGGTTATGTTTTCGTGGTTATGTCTGTATGTCTGCGTTTATGCATTTGTGCATGTGCGCGTGTGTGTGATTAAGTGTGCGCATGCGTGTGCTTCATTAGAATAATTTAGCAGTATCTCTGTGCAGTGAGATATATTTAGACAATCTAGACTCATAGAATACTCTCTTCTCTAGCTCACCTTCCGTCTTTCCTTCTTTTGCAAAGGNGTGTGTGTGTGTGTGTGTGTGTGTGTGTGTGTGTGTGTGTGTGTGTGTGTGTGTGTGTGTGTGTGTGTGTGTGTATGTGTGTGTGCGTGTGTGTGTGTGTGCGTGCGTGAGTGTGTGGGTGTGTGAGTGGGTATGTGGGTGCATGCGTAAGTATGAATCAGAGACAACCCGAAGACGTCACGGAGGCAAATCCGCTTCCGTTCCCATCCGAAGAATCACAAAAATCTGGGCGGCGTCGCGACCCTTTTCCGGAAGTCTCATTTCTTTTCCTTCCTCATCGGACCCGAAGAATATCCAGCAAAGCCTTTTAAGACTTTTCCTCAGGAAGTTGTTCCTCTCTGTGTCTTTGCTTTTTGTTATCAGTTTGTATACATACATATATATAGATAGATAGATATAGATATATATATATAGATATAGATATAGATATACATATACATATATATAGATATATATATTGTTCTTGTTATGAGGGTGATGACGATTATTATTATTACCAGTGTCATTATTATCATATTCTTGTTGTTTTTGTTATTCTTCGTTATGTGTTGTAATTATCGTTATAACTACCGTCATCATTATAATTATTATCCTCATTATTGCAATAATTCTTATCAATATTGTTATAACTATTAGTAATATCATTGTTTTTTGCTTGTTTTGTTTTATCATAGCTAGCCTATTATTGTTGTAATTATTATTATCCCAATTATCATTATCAATGTTATCATTTGTTTAGTGATTTACTTCATTCCCTTATGAAGGGCACCCGGCACTAGGAATACTTTGTTATAACTCTACGGACAACATCGCCATATTTCCGAGGGCTTGACTTTTGAACCTTACTTCTTTGACTTTTTTATTCTTTATTTCTCATCGTCATTTAGGTATCTATTGTCTTCATGATCATTTCTCACATTTTCAGTTATGATACTCGCATAAGGATAGCAAAAATGATGGTAACAATAACAGCAACATTGATATAATTAGTAAAATGTTTCCAATAACATCCTATAAAAATAGTAAGAACAACCATAACAATAACAGTAATAACATGACGGAACACGTAATCATGTTTTGTAAGCTTATGTAAATCAGTAGACAATTACAGACAGATATAGATAGATATATAGATCAACAGAAGTAAATAAACAAGAGGATATACAGAGAGAGGAGGAAAGGAAGAGAGGGGGGGGGAGAAAGAGATAGAAAGGGGAGAGAAATAGATAGCATGAGAGGAGAAAAAGAGAGAGGGGGGGAAGAAAGAGAGAGAGGGAGGAGAAAGAAAGAAATGGAGGAGAAAGAGAGAGAGAGGGGAAAAGGAGAAAGAGGGGGGAAGAGAGAGAGGGGGAGAGAAAGAGAGAGGGACGAGAAAGAGAGAGAGGAGGGGGAGAAAGAGAGAGAGAGGGGGAGAAAGAGAGAGGCGAGGGGAGAAAGAGAGATGTGGGGAGAAAGAGAGAGAGGGGGAGTAGAAAGATAAAGATATGAAAGAGAGGGGGAGGTTGGGGAGGAAGAGAGAGAGAGAGAGAGAGAGAGAGTGAGAGTGAAAGTGAGAGTGAGAGAGAGAGAGAGAAATAAAGAAAGAAGAAGAGGGAGGGAGAATTTCTTCATCCGTAGCAACAGATCATTACTACCACAGCTACTAAGATTACCTATATGGTCATTATCATGCATATACAAATATTTCACTTATATATATATATATATATGTGTGTGTGTGTGTGTGTATGTATATATTCATATATATAAGTATGTATATATACATATGTATATATATATATATATATATATATATATATATATATATTTATATATATATATATATATATGTATGTATGTATACATATATTTATATATATCTATATCTATCTATATATATATATATATGTATGTATGTATACATATATTTATATATATCTATATCTATCTATCAATCTCTCTCTCTCTCTCTCTCTCTCTCTCTCTCTCTATATATATATATATATATATATATATATATATATATATATATATATATATATATATATATATATATATCAAACAACAGAGTCAGAAAATCGAAAAATGAAGATAAAATATCCGTACGTGAGAAATGACATGCACTATGTACCTTACACACGCGCACACACGTGCACACATACACGCACACAAATCGATGTTTCGCCAATAGCAGAACGGAAAATACGTCAAATGTTCCAATTAGGACCATAGATAAATATCAGCCAAAGGGGAAATGCCTTATTGCTTGGCTGTTCAGTATACAATGATATTTCGTCAAATCAA
>BOPN01000820.1:370000-375000 GCA_017312705.2 Penaeus japonicus
TGTTTTTATAGAGCTCACACCATTGTATAAACCATGATTGTCAAACCATTACTATAAGAAGTGTACCGTAGTCCACAAACATAACTATATCAGGATCACATAAACACAGCACTCAATAACCACTTTCAAAACATATAGTACTAAACAACGACATTTACCCATCTTCGAGACTCTTATATCTAAAAAAAAATAATGAAAAAATAAAATAAATATATAGATAAATGAATGAATAGATAAATAAATAAAAGCAGTTTCTAAAAAAAAGAAATAAAACCATTTTCTAAAAAAAAAAATGAAAAAAAAATCTTCAAAACAAATAAATAAAACCATTTTCTAAAAAAATGAAAAAGAAATCTTCAAAAAAAATAATAAAAACATTTTCTAAAAAAAAAAAAATGAAAAAAAAAATCTTCAAAAAAATGAATAAAACCGTTTCAGAAGGAGCGTCCTGTAGCACCGACAAGACGGCGGAACACGGCTACACGAACGACGGTTTTGAACACGACACCAACGGAAACGCCGTGGATCAAGAAGCAACCACATCCCCTCCGAAGAACTACAAGCTCTTGGCGAACCACAAGAACCAGTCGGCACCTAGTCTGGTTCACAACACTGTCAACGGGAAGAAAGTGCTCATGAAGTCGCGTTCAGTTCCTGACTTCGACGGGAAGGTTGAGAGGAGGAAGAAGAACCACATGTGAGTTTGTTTGTTTGTTTGTTTTGTTTTTGAGGAATTAGTTGTTGGTTTTAGTTTTCAAGATGGAACTGAAGCGATAGGAAATATGAAATATTATACTGTGACTCGTGAACACTTCATATTATGATGTATTACTGTTATTAGTCTCACTCGTCATGGACTTCCAGCGTATAACACGGAAATATTCACGATTCTTCCCGAATGTTCACAGACTGCTGAACAATTTCCGTCCCAAGTCGGACCAGAAGTTCAACCAGAGTGCCTTGAGTAAAGCTCTCCAGGCAGCTCTCGATAACGATGTCCAAATGCCATCAAGGAGGGAGCTTGCGAAGAGCTTTAGGTAATTCTCAACTAGTTTTTCGTTTGTTTGTTGTTGTTTTTTTGTCTGTTTTTGTATGCTTGCGTCTGTTTGTATATGTATGTGTGTTTGGTTGTTTATGTGCTTGTTTTACGGTTATGTCTTCGTGGTTATGTCTGTATGTCTGCGTTTATGCATTTGTGCATGTGCGCGTGTGTGTGATTAAGTGTGCGCATGCGTGTGCTTCATTAGAATAATTTAGCAGTATCTCTGTGCAGTGAGATATATTTAGACAATCTAGACTCATAGAATACTCTCTTCTCTAGCTCACCTTCCGTCTTTCCTTCTTTTGCAAAGGTACATGAGACGCAAACCGAAAATCATCACGCTAGACTTACCATCGGAATCCGAAGGCGAGGAAGATGATGATGCAATGGCAGAAAATGTAGGGAAAGGTAAGTGGTCTCGGCACTCAACACGCGGTAGTATGTGCGCCTTGTTATTTCGACGTGGCTTTCGAAGGCCGTATATTTTTAGGATATTTGGACAGTTACATTTTTTTATGAATATGATTGATAATGATGAGGATAACAATTACAATGATAATAATGATGATAATGAAGATGATGATAATAGTGATAGTAGTAGTGACAGTGATGAGGATGATAATAATGATGATAATAATAGTAATGGATATGGAGATAATGATGGTAATGATAACGATGGTGATAATGATAAGGATGATGATAATGCAAAACATCAGTAGCGATAGTAATGATAAAGATTAATAATAATAATGATGATGATGATCATAAAAACAGCAACAACAATAACGTTAACAATAATGATGATAATGATGATAATAATAATAACAGCAGTAACGATAAACATAATGATAGTAGTAGTAGTGATAATACTGATAATAGTAATAATCATAGTGATAAGAATAGCGCCAGTAAAAACAACCAAATACAACAATAATAACAAAAACAACCCATCCCAGACGCCGTGCTTGCGGTCGAAGAAGGGCGCAAGAGCTACGCCGTCAGCCAAGAGGAGCAACGGCAGAGGAGGAAGTCGAGGCAAGAGGAGAGGCGAGTGAGGAAGAAGAGCAGGATGGAGGAGGTGATCGCGGAGGGAGGCTGTGCTGTCGGGAAGCCCCTGGTGGTGAGTATTGTGTGTGCGGGTGTTTGCTAGACTTAGACATCTCTGCGCAGTGAAATATGTATGGTTGAGGAGATCTGACTCTCCGGCGACGCACGGTGTTGCCATCGAGCGATCGCCGGAATAGGTGGGTGAAGAGCCGGATCCCTAGACTTAATGAGTACCTTTTTTCTGTTGCTAAATTTTAGGATTTTCTTCCTTAATGAAGGTGTAAAAGATGTTGGTATTTGATTCGGTAATGATAATGATGATGAGGATGACTATGATGATGATTGGGTAATTAAAGATGGATTGTTATTGAATTAGGTATTTGTGGTACATTTACGTGGCCCGTGGGTTGTATGGTAATAGTATGGTAATAAGACCGGACACTAGATGCAATTTACAAAACTCGGCTAATTCAAATTCTAGAAAGAAATTCGATGTTTCCACAAAACTCAAATCCCCCAAATTCCATTGCCTCCCCTTAATCTTCCCTCAGATTTACATAATTATTCGGATACCCCCGACTCCATCATGTGAGCTAAAAACATACCGTTATTTCCATAGAACTAACCCTTTCATTCCCCCATTCCCCCGTTTCCTATGTTCATGTAAACTACATACATTTCTCCATCTGTGCCTTCAGAAAGATTCATTTTCCCCTGTGCTCTTTCCCCTCAGATTTACGTGGACGGTCCCTTCGGCGCCCCTTCCAGCCACATCTTCCGAGCTCAGCATGCGGTGCTTATCGGCACAGGCATTGGCGTCACGCCCTTCGCCTCCATCCTGCAGTCCATCATGCACAAGTACTGGAAGGCTCGACACATATGCCCTAATTGCAGTTACTCATGGACTAATGATGTGCCTGATAGTGTCATGAACCTCCGCAAGGTAAATTAGATTTTTTTTTTTTTTTTCGTGTGTGTGTGTGTGTGTTCATTTTTTTTTGCTATTTTTTTACTATTTTGTTTGATACTGGGTTGTCTTAGATTATAAAGCTCTTTTGTCTCTGTGGACTCCGGTGTCAGACACGAGTCCTTTCCGAAAATGAAATCTTGCATATTTTCTATAATCATATCAATTCTTACCTTATGATATCCATTTCATACTTTTCTTTTCATTTTATATCCATTGCCTATATCAATGACACTCCCCACCCCTTCATTCATCTCACCAACCTCACTTCTCTTCCCAAACACCTCCTCCACCTCCTCCGTTCTCCTCTTCAGGTGGACTTCTTCTGGATCAACCGAGACCAGCGTTCGTTCGAGTGGTTCGTGAACCTCCTGTCTCAGCTGGAGATCGAGCAGGCGGAGCAGGGCGGCGTGATGGAGAGGTTCTTGGACATGCACATGTACATCACTTCAGCCCTTCAGAAGACGGACATGAAGGCTGTGGGGCTGCAGTTGGCTCTGGATTTGTTGCATGAGAAGGTAAGGGGATTCCGTGTGAGAGAGAGAGAGAGAGAAAGAAGAGGTTATTTTTTTGTAATCATGGTTATTACGAAAATAGATATCCTAGATTTAGATGAGCATTTTTTCAGTCATTGTTGGTTGAATGTTTGTTGGACTCTGATTTGATAAGGTCTTGTGATCATAGTAAATATGACCTTGTTTCGTTCCCGACTTTGTGGTTAACCAGCATTGCTTAATTGTTAATTCAATCATTATATCAGTCAGTGTCTTATGAGAGAGAATAATCGTCGAGGCAAAGACAAGAGACACAATACTAAGTTATTTTCCCTTTTTCAGGAAAAGCGAGATCTTATCACGGGTTTGAAAACACGCACTAATGCAGGAAGACCAAACTGGGACAAAGTAAGTATACCTTACGATTATTTTTCTAACCATTATAACATTCTATCAAACTGTCACATAATTATTTGAGATATGTGTGCAATTTCTTACTCGTATATGTATATATATATATATATATATATATATATATATATATATATATATATATATATATATACATACATACATACATACTGTTTCTTCTACCTAAAGCAAAAAAAAAAAAAAAAAAAAACAATCAAGACATGCAAAAAAACCGTTCTTTTGGCTTAACAGAAAAAAACTCGTCTTTTCGTTTTTCTTCTACTCACAAAACAGTCCATCGATTACCAGTCGAACCACTCAATCTAAATAAACGCTTCTCTTACACCAACAGGTTTTCAAGCAGTTGCAGAACCAACAGAAGGGGAAAATCACCGTGTTTTATTGCGGACCTCCTGCCCTCGCCCGAACTCTGCGCTACAAGTGTGATGAATATGGATTTGATTTCCGCAAAGAAATCTTCTAAGTAAAGGATCTGGGCGAAGAGTTCTTTCTAAGAAATGTACCTTTAAGAGATCTTCCATGAATCTTACCTTTAACAGATCTTTCAAGGAAAGGACTTCCTCAAAGATCTAAGACCATGTCTTCCGTTAGCAGATCTCAGAAGAAAGTGATTTGGAGATGCATACATTTTTATTATTATAATTATCATTATTTCCCTTGACGTTCGTTTTTAGTTTTTTGATGTTTTTTTTAAGATTTCTTCTAGCAATAGTGACTTTTTATTGTATCTGGTTTTATTATTAATGCCTATATATATATATGTATATATATATATATATATATATATATATATATATATATGTATATATATATATATGTATGTATATATATACACATATATATATATATATATATATATATATATATATATATCTTCCTTTTCATTTCTGTCTATACTGGAATGGTAGTGTGATTGTTGCAATGCATAACAATCATTTTCTCGATTATTATTAGCGATTTTGATGATGGAAAATGTATTAGGTTAAATTTCTCATGTTTATGACCTTGTGTATATTTT
>BOPN01000820.1:385000-387500 GCA_017312705.2 Penaeus japonicus
AGATATGACAGCTGGTATTGGTCGCGTGTGTCTGGTTGCATATTTTACCGGTACTTTTCTGTATGGATTTTGTAAATGAATTATGTAATCGCGTGAAATGTTGAGCATGCAGTTAGTCCTGTTATAGATCAGGTTTAAGAGCTAGATATATTACTTAGGTGAAGATGAGGATGGAAGTGACCATGAAGAAACATGTGATTTTCTTATTGCTTTATTTCACATAATTGAAATGTCTTTGTCAGTTTCCTGGTAGGAATTTTTGAGGACACTGATACAGGTGCCACTGGCCGCATGTACTATTGACATTCTGATAAAGGACAACTAACATCTGCCACATATATTCGTGCAATTTGTCTAGTAAGGAATTGGCACAAATCTCCCGTGTCAGAATATTTATGGGGTGGTGTGTCATCTTTGCCACAGCATGTAGTAAGGTAGCTATGACAATTGCTTGACACAGGGCCACTATCAAGTACAACCTCAGATTGTAGGCCTTCTCTAAGATAGGTTGATAAGAAGTAGAGTAAATTTTCCGAATAACATCGCGTTACGAAATACCACAAAAGTGGTATCGATGGATTCCTCTCAACCTCTACTATTCATATATAGTGATATTAATGAGCGCTTGCACCCCTGAAGCCCACAATCTGGGTCCTGATAGTAGGGGAGGGCATGAAGTAGATCAGGGATATTGCGGGGTAAAATATGAATTCCGGCCATATTTCGTTTGCAAAATCTTAACCCAATTACCTACCTAACTTTGCCTAGTTTTGAAGTTACCAGAAATAGAAGTGGGACTTATCTATTAGCAATAACTGACAAGGAATCTTTGCAAATTGTGCATAAAAGCTTAAATGCTTGTGAAATTTTATGTTTTTTTCCACGTATTGGGATGAAATTTTGTGTAAATGTTGCATCACAGCCAAATACTTACCTATAGTCCAGGATAGTAAGTGCTATTTGATAAGCAGCCCTTCTGCTGTTGCTTTTTTTTTTTCTCTCTCTCTTTTTTTTCATGGATGTGGTGAATCCATTGCAGGCGGGTGTCATGACATTCACGTTAAAACTGCGTACACGATATGACATCAGGATCTGCTCATGGTTGAAGCATGCTTACCACCATGAAGTATTACAATTGAGCTACAGGGTTCCAAAGTCAGCCTAAACCCTTGTTTTGTGATGGATTTATGGAAAAATATTCGTTCGGCAAGTGTGTGCTGCCTGTTGGGCAGAGAACACATTTTCCCTGGCCCTGTAATCTTTATCTGGTGCCAGCAGTATTATAGACCACCTGTCCGGATTGCCAGTTTGGTAATTGGGTTGATATTGCACAAAATGGCATGGGAAAGATCTCTATGCAATACTGAGAGTACATTCTGGCAACAATATGACTATGAACATAATCTGTACTCTTTTTAGACTTCTCAGAATTTATTTGTGGAACAGGTCCAAGTACTAGCCTTTCAAAACAGATGTAGTGGAGGTTTGTGGGCCTTTACCAGAACACCTATGGATCTCTTTTGGGGCATTGGGGGGGGGGGGGGGATACACAGGATGTGGGGGTAATGGCACTGGAGTAGTTGAGAGAGTTTAGAAATGTTAAATAGTAATAACCCGCTAATGACAGGACTCTAAATGGTTGTAATGCCGGGATATTACTAACGCATAAGCTTAATGCCTCGGGATTCTTGGCCACACTAGCCGTGGCTGAGCGCTGTATGCCCAATCACCTGGCTTGCCGACCATGACTAAGTATCTTGTCCCTGGCGTCTGACCCTGGAACCAGTAGACGTGGTATCTTGTCACCCATCGTTAACGGGTTAAGAGTAATGTAACAATGTAAATGCCAAATTAACTGGTAAGTGGCTTCACATGCACAATGAATAGATTTAGCCAGCATTTCTGGTAAAAATTTGTGTATACAAAGATAGACAATGCATGACATAAATTAGGAACGGGATATCCTTAAGTATCCATTTTGTTGAATATTTATAATTATAAAAGTGTAATGATTTAAAATGTACAGTGTATTTCCAAGAGTCTGATGATTATTGGTTGAGACATGATAACTTATATGTGCAAAAAAAAAATGTTTTTGCAAAGATTCCATACAGAAAAGGTGGTCAGTGCAAGGTCAGGCACTGCTTGATTTGCTTGGTAAAAGTGTGTAGAGACTAATCCACCTAACATGCCCTCATCACTGTCTTTTCCTCATTTAGACACTATCGCTGCTGATTGCTGATTTAAACATATAACATTTAATGTATTTCTGTGTTTTCTTTTTAAACCAAACAGTTTCTCCTGACCCCCTACTGGGGACAAGGAAGTTTTTTAATTTGATTCTAATTTATTGGGGATAAACAGTGCCATCTGTGACTTTCCTGGGAAGCTTACAGGTTTTAACCCTCTCCCGACGGGGCACACGCTACGCGAAAACCCCTATGCCGGGCGATTGCAATATTGCATTGTAATCGTCACACTGGCATGACGCCCCGGCATC
>BOPN01000820.1:395000-398347 GCA_017312705.2 Penaeus japonicus
GACAGGAAAGTGCCTTTTACTGATGATTCTTTCAAGTACATCTACACAGCAGGTGAAGCTACAGATTCTCCTTACAAATTTGATGGCACCAGTGGTAAAGTGGTTGCCATCAGATACAACAACCAGTTTGTTGATGAAGTTAAGTCTGGATATAGGTGTGGCATTGTTATTGATAAGACCAACTTCTATGCAGAGAGTGGAGGCCAGGTATACGATGAGGGCTTCATGGTGAAAGTAGGGGATGAAGAAACTGAGTTCAAGGTAGAGTCTGTTGAAGTCAAAGGTGGATATGTGTGTCATATTGGTGTGGTAGAGGGCACAATCAAGCTAGGGGATGAACTGAACTTGAGTATTGACTTTGAGCGCAGAAGACATCTGATGAACAACCATACGGGCACCCACATCCTGAACTTTGCCTTACGCCAGGTCCTGACATCAGAGGCTGATCAGAGGGGTTCTTTGGTGGCTCCTGACAGACTTCGATTTGATTTCACCAACAAGGGGGCTATGACTGTTGACCAGGTCAGGAAAACTGAAGAGATCTGTAGGCAGATGGTGAAGGAAAACAAACAGGTTTATGCCAAAACAGCCTCCCTCTCAGTGGCCAAGAGCATCCAAGGTCTTCGTGCAGTGTTTGGTGAAGTCTACCCTGATCCCGTGAGAGTGGTTTCAATTGGCATCCCGGTGGAGACCCTGGAGGCTGACCCACAGAGTCCTGCTGGCAGCGTCACAAGTATTGAATTCTGTGGTGGTACTCATCTTCTTCATGCAGGCCATGCTGGCGAGTTTGTCATTGTTAGTGAGGAAGCCATTGCCAAGGGAATCAGACGTATTGTTGCTTTTACTGGTCCTGAAGCTGTCAAAGCACTTAACAAAGCTTCACATCTGGAGAATGAGGTGAATAAGCTGAAGAAGAGAATTGCAGAAAACAATATGCCATTCAAGGAAGTTGTACGTCTCCTTACAGAAATGTTAAATGACATCAACCATGCTCAAATTCAGCATTGGCGTAAGGAAGAGCTCCGCAAAGCTGTAGAAGCAATCAAAAAGGTCCAAGGTGATGCAGACAGGGCCAGGAAAACTGCCATCTCAAAAGAGGCAATCCAGATCACAAAGAATGTTCTTGCAGCCAACTCCAACATCCCATATCTTGTAACTGAGCTGAAGGCATTTGCCCAGAACAAGGTCCTCAACGATGCTCTGAAAGAAGCAAAAAATGGACCTCCAGCTTTGTTTATTAGCACTGATGAGGATACTGGTAAGATTCTGGCAATGGCTTCAGTGCCAAAGAATATTGTGGCCAAGGGCCTGAAGGCTGATGAGTGGGTGAAAAATTTGGCTGAATTGGTTAATGGCCGAGGTGGAGGCAAACCTGAATCTGCCCAGTTGAGTGGAAGCAATGTCAAGGCTCTCAAAGAAGCAATTGCTGCATCAGAGAAGTTTGCTCAAGAGAAATTAGGCTGTGGCCCAGTTGTTTTGTCCCCACCTGTAGCTGTTGCCTCTGCACCTGCTGCCCAACCACAAGTGTCAAAAAGGAAGCAAGAGAAGGCTGGAAAACAAGAGGCCACTCAAAAGCCAGATAGTAAGGCACCAGCAAGTGGCATTGTCCTGCACACATATCCAAACAGTGTTCGTTCTTTCCCCGCCCTCATAGCTGCCAAATACTCTGGAAAGAATGTAACTGTCTCTAATACTAGCAAGCCTGATGCTCCTGAATATGTCTCAAAGTTTGGGTCATCAACCTTACCTGGCCTAGAAACCCCAGATGGTGCACTGAGAGGTAGTGTAGGTGTGGCCTGGTACCTGGCCAGTCCCGAGCTTAGAGGTAGCAGCACAGCACACGAAGCACAAATTCTAAGTTGGATGCTTGCTGCTGATAATAGCCTACTCCATGTTGTAAGCTCAGGATTGGTAGGTTCGCAAAATGACAAGAAGAAGAACGATGGCGCATTGAAAGCAGCCGTGAAAGAACTGGAGAAGATGAATGCATATCTTCGAGACCACACTTTCCTGGTTGGAGAGCGGCTGTCCCTCGCTGATGTGTCTGCATTTGCATCGCTAATCCCAGCTTTCCAGCATGGCATTGATGAAGCAATGCGTAAGAGACTGCCTTGCCTGACGCGCTGGTTCAACACTGTGCTTCACCAGCCTAAAGTTATAGAAGTTGTTGGGAAAATTAATATGAAATAATACAACATACAAGTTTTTATGGTATGTTTTAGGCTAAATCTTAAAGTTTTAACAAACACAGGGAAATTGATATGTTTACTATATTTACATTGATGATAATTTATACCTAATAATAATATCTATTGGAAATTATTCTTGTTATTTGTTATTTTTGTGGTTAAAGAATTGGATATTTGATAAAATTTCTATGAAGATTTACCCCCCCAAAATTATTGGTTTCCTTTTGTACAGCAATTTTAAGAAACCTTGTTTAGTATTGCAGGTATTTTATTCATACATTTTTTTATTGTCCTTTTTCTTGTGGATGAAAATGAAGAGTTACCTAATGTGTACCTTATTGAGTGATAAATTAATGGTGAAAGTACTTTTTCCATAACATTACTTGCAATTTCTTTGTGTTTATTTATCAACTTGATCTTGGGGAAAAACACTATTTTTCAAATAAACAGTACATTAACACGAGATTATTATTCTCTTCCTTTATTATTGATATTATTTAATTGCTTGCACATTACCCATTATAAAGAGAAAAAAGTCTAAAAATAATGTGTTTTGTGAGCATGAAATTATACAGTGTATATTTTTCTCACAAAAATCTAACCTAATAATGGGTAGAAAAAAGTAACATGTATGAACATAAACACACACAAATATATATGAAAGATAAAACAAGGAAATATAAGAAGGGGCAAAAAATATAAATACACATGAATATCAATAGGTGCGTGAACATCTCCTTATATATAGATCTATACGTACACATATATAAGTGGATAAACAAATATAAAAATTCTCTCTCACACACACGAGCACACACGCACACGCACACACGTGCACACACACACACACACACACACACACACACACACACAAACACACAAACACACAAACACACACACACACATATTTATATTTATATTTATATTATATATAGTATATATAGTATATATAGTATATATGTACATATATATATAATATATATATATATATATATATATGTATATATGTATATTATATATATAATGTATATATATATATATATTATATATATAATGTATATATATATATATATATTATATATATAATGTATATATATATATTATATATATAATTATATATATATACATTATATATATAATGTATATATATATATATTA
>BOPN01000821.1:2500-10000 GCA_017312705.2 Penaeus japonicus
TTCCTCCCCAAGTGTCGACGAGAGCGAAAGCTGAGCTGAGGAAAAAGGAATTAACTTTGAAATTAGTGCAATGCATAAAAGACGCGACGGCCACACCTTACTCAGAACACTCAAGCGTCGGTCTTAACTTTTTAAAATTGTCTGTGGCGCTTTTGATGAACTTAGCGGGGGCGGGGGGGGGGGGGGGGGGGGGGGGGGCAGGGGAGCAGGGGACAGGGGGTAGCAGGGTAAGGGGAAGAAGATCTAGGAAGGGCAGGGGGTGGCAGGGTAGCAGGTAGCAGGTAGCAGGTAGCAATTTGAAGGCTTGTGATAGAGTGGAGGGAAAGGAAGTGGAAATATTGTTTAGTTGGTGTTTGCGAGGAAGTTGGTAGTTGTTGTTTTTTTTTTCTATTTATCCGTTACATTTTTTTTTTCCCATTTTCTCTTTATTTTCTTTTATGTATTTTTTCTCTTATTTATTTTGTTGGTTACTGTGGAAACTGAGAACGATTATCATTGGATTTGTTTTACGTTTAAAGTCATGAAAAACTTAATCCTAAATTCTCTTATGACAATAGTGTACAGAGGTTCGAATTCCTTTTCTTCATTGAAGCCATATGTGTAAGGTGAGAGTGGGGGAGGGGGAAGGGGGAAGGGGAGGGAAAGTGTCGCCTGTAATGATAATGAGAGGGGGTGTAACCTGAGATGATAATGGCGCCCTCTCAGTTCTCTTTCACACTCTTTCTGTCTGTCTCTCTCTCTCTCTCTCTCTCTCTCTCTCTCTCTCTCTCTCTCTCTCTCTCTCTCTCTCTCTCTCTCTCTCTCTCTCTCTCTCTCTCTCTCTCTCTCTCTCTCTTTGGTGTTTGTTAGGTGATGGTTGTTATGTTGGCAGTTGTCCCGTGCTTGTCTTGTTGGCAGTCGGCGGTCGGGTGTGATGTTGGCAGTGACTTATGTCCCGCGGGTCGGCCCTTTTTAATAAGGTTGAGTGGCCAGGCCGTCCGCCGCTGGCCACCTCATCCCTCTCTCGGGAAGCCGGTCGGGGCGCGCCCATTGTTGCCTTCGCCGGCCTCGTGTTGCTCTATGTGTTGCTTTAGCGCGCTAAGCAACAGATGTTTGTTGCTCGCGACCGGAATTGATGTACGTGTTTTCTATTTGTCTCCTTTCATTCTCTCTCTCACTTACTGCCTCCCCCCCTCCCCTCTCCCTCTTTCTCCCTCCCTCCCCCTCCCTCTTTCTCCCTCCCTCCCCCTGGCCTTTTCCCCTTCCTCCTCCCCTCCCTTCCCCTCCCTCTTCCTCCCCTCTTCTTCTTTCCCTCCTCCTCTTCTCCCCTCCGTCTTACTCCCTTTCCCCCTCTCCCTCTCTCCCTCCTTCCTTCTCCATTCCCCTCTCTCCCTTTCTCACTCCCTCTCTCCCTTTCTCACTCCCTCTCTCCCTTTCTCTCTCTTCTCTTCTCTTCTCTTCTCTCTTCCTCTTCCTCTTCCTCTCTCTTCCTCTCCACACGTAGTCAAACCTAAAGGCAGGATGGGTTGATCACGTTTGTTGTCGTCATTTGTCCACGTTTACGCATCCTTTCTTTCCACGCCGGCTGATTGAGAGGAGAGAGAGAGAGAGAGAATGAAAGAAAGTGAAAAGGGAAGAGAGAGAGAATGGATGATGTGAGTGAGCGAAAGGCGAGCGAAAGAGGTCTGAAAGAACGAAGGCAAATCGTGAAAATGAGAAGAGAGAGAGAGAGAGAGAGAGAGAGAGAGAGAGAGAGAGAGAGAGAAAGAGAGAGAAAAAGAGAGAGGGAGGGAGGGAGGGAAGGGGGAGGTTTAGGCGACGCGGCGGCGAGGGTGAAATATTTATTTATTTTGCTGACGCGGAATGAATAGGGAAAAAAAAGTGTAATTGGATGAATTAGTTGTAATGCGGGACTGATACATCAGCAAGCGATTCTGCTTTTTCATTGAGTTTTGATGAGGGTGGGAGGGGGTGGGGGGAATGCTTGCTCTCTCGATTTGGTCTGTTTTTCTGTTTGGCTCTTGCTTTATCCTCACTCTCTCACTCTCTCCCTCCCTCCCCCTGTCTCTTTCTCTCCCTCTCTCTTTCTCTCTCTCCCTCCCTCAATCTCTCTCTCTCTCTCTCTCTCTCTCTCTCTCTCTCTCTCTCTCTCTCTCTCTCTCTCTCTCTCTCTCTCTCTCTTTCTCTCTCGCGTGTCTTCCTTCTCCTCCCCCTCCTCCCCCTCCTCCTCCCAACTTTTTTTCTTCTATTCTTCCTCCTTCCTCTCCGGCTACAATAGAGCCTCAACGTTTTTCATAAATTTTTAAGATATTCCGCCGATGGTTAATGTATACAGCAACTTTAGTGAATCTTGGAAGCATCTTGACAGTCGGGGGGTTCCATCCACGGAGCTATTTCTTCAGAGGCTTCCGACAAGAACGATAATGATAGTAACGATAAAAATCGCAATAAAGAATGGACTATGAGAAAAAAAAATAGTTTGTGTACAGGGTCTTGGAACACAAAAGAATCTTTTGGATTTTTTTTCCTGTTGCGAACACGTTCGTGCGATTGCACGGGCTTGCGCGTGGACTGTTTTGTACATGGATGGGCACATATGAACACACACGGTCTGTCGGGCTCACGCGCACACTCTCGCTCACATATATCAAATATCATAAATATCCCCCCCCCCCCCGTTTCCACGCACACAAACCCCCTCACACACAGACCCCCCCTCCCCCTCACGCACAAACGCCCCCCCCCCCCACACACACACACAAATACCCCTCTCCCCCCTCCCCTCACACACAGCCACCCCTCTCCCCCTCCTCCCCACACACCCACAAACAACGCCACACCTTCACCCCCTTCCCCCCCTTTGAGTGTTATGACTTATTCTCCCAATTGAAAAGTTTCAGAGTCGGAGGTAAAGTCCTGATCTGGGAATTCACCCAAGGCGATTAAAGAGCCGCTGTTATTTCTGCGGGTTTTTCCCTCGGCGCTTCTTCGTGTCGAATTCGAGGGATATTTCGCAGAAGATTTGATTTTTTTTTTCTGTGTGTGTGTGTGTGAATTATTTATGGGTGGATGTGAATGGATGTAAATTATTAATGGGTGTCGGTTATTAATGGGTGTCTGGGGTTTTGGAGATTGGAATAGACATGGAAAAGATATTTAGCTGAAGAACTGATTTTGGGTGGATGTGAATTTTTAATGGGTGGATGTGAATGGATGTGAATTATTGATGGGTAGATATGATTGGATGTGAATTAGTAATGGGTGTTTGGGTTTCGAAGATAGTAATTGATAGTTTTGAAAATGCGTGTAACGATTTTTTGGTAATTCTCCTTTAATAATTCAATGTCAGACTCTCTGACAAGTTTGATGCTTGACAAGGAAAGTTTAGGTGATGGTGTTAGTTGTGTTGTGTTTCTACTGTCAGGGGACTCGGTGGTGTCAAGGAGAATGTCAAAGGTGTCAGAGAGAGTGCCGTTGGATTCGATTCGATGTGGTGGTGGTGTCAAGGAGGGTATCTGGCAGTGTTAGTGGGCATGCTGTCAAGGATGGTGTCAGAGTACTTGCTGATATTAGAAAACTTTGCAGTGTCAGGGCGACTCTCACTGGGATTGGTGGTGGCAAGGGGAGGGTGCCAGGGAGACAGAAAAAAATAAGATAAGAAAAAGAAAGAGAGTGAGGAGACGAAAAACATATAGAAAAAAGAAATAAAAGAGGAAAGAAAAGAAAGGGGAAAGGGAAGGAGGAGGAGGAGGAAGAAGGGGAGGGGGAGGGGAGGTTGAGGAGCATGGGAAGGGGGCCACGAGTTATGTGTATGGTTCTGGTGGCGGGAGATGAAGGAAAAGAGGAGGGAAGATAGTGGGGTTATAAGGTTATGGGGTTATACCGGGCGGGAAAATGTGGTGGGGGGGAGGGGAAGAAGAAGAAGAAGAAGAAGAAGAAGAAGAAGAAGAAGAAGAAGAAGAAGAAGAAGAAGAAGAAGAAGAAGAAGAAGAAGAAGAAGAAGAAGGGTAAAGGGGAGTGGGAAGGGGAAGAAAAAGAAGGGCGGGAGAATCTGGTGGAGAGGGGAGGGTAAAGAGAAGAGGAGAGGGAAAGGTGAAAGAGAAGCTGGAAGTGGAGATTGTGTGATGGGGAGAGACGAAATGGCATGTTGTGGGTAGAAGAAGAGGAAGAGTGAGAAGAATGGTGTTGATGGTGAAAATGATTAGAATATCAATGATGATGATGATATTGATAATAATGATAATGATGGTGTTGATAATAATGATAGTGATGTTAATAAGGATAATGATGATATTAACATTAATGCTTGTAATAACGACGACAACAACAACAAAAAAGAGTCCAATGAAAGAATTCCCAAGAGGAAAAAAATGGCATAAAAGCCCATCGCTAATCGACCGGAAACGACTGTAACATTGTTGTTGTCGTTTCTGTCGTTGTCGACGGCGAAGTGTCAAAGTTGCTCGAGTTTCCCTTCGGCGTCAACAAAGTCTGGCGGCGAGGGACCGAGTGGAGTCGAGGTCGAGGTCGAGGTCGAGGTGTTGGTTGGTCTGTCAGGATAGCTGCAATTCGACCCGTGTTCAGGGCTGGTTGGGAGAGGATTATTATTATTATTATTATTATTTTTTTTTTTTTTTTTTTTTTTTTTTTTTTTTTTTTTTTTTTTTTTTTTTTTTTTTTTTAATGGTTGTGTCTGTTTTTGTCTGGTTGGATTTGGGTTTTAATTTGTGTTTGTGTCTATTATTATTATCTTATTTTATATGAACGTGTCTTTTTTTCTCGGATGATTCAAGTCTTTGTTTTTTTATGAGTGTGTCTATTTCTGTTTGATTGGATTCGGGTCGAGTGATTATTGAGTTTTGATTTTGTTGATTTGTCTATTATTGTTTTTTATATGGACGAGAGTGTTTCCGTCTGGATGGATTTTGTGTGTTCTCTAGACTATTGTTTATATATTTTTGTAATATTATTTTTATAGGGACATGGCTGTTTATTGATAAATAGATTTAGTGTTAAGTGGTTGTCTGGTGAGTAATTTTCTTCTTTTTTCTATTTCCTGTGGATTTTTTGAAGCTATGTTCGAATCAGGTTTTATTATTTTTCGTTCTATTTGTATTACTTTGCCTTGGTTTTATTTTTGGTTTTGTAAATCGGGACTTCGTTGGCTAATCTTGTATCTATATCGTTTTATTATACGCTGAGCTTAAAACCTTCCCCGCAAAAGCTTATAGTGACTTTAAGCTCTGTGAACTAGGGATGAGTTTTCATAAGAAAGAACACTATGTTTTAATATTCCTAACTTTTCTGGAGCTAGATAGTAAAATCGTAAGTTATGTTCCCGTAGAGTTTTCACACGCCGTTATACAGTAATGTGAACGTGCGTGTGTATATGTGTGTGTATGTGTGTGTGTGTGTGTGTGTGTATGTCTGTGTGTGTTTTTTTCTACCTTGTGCAAGTATGCGTATACCTATGTATGTGTGTATATACGTGTATTTATTTATAAGGGTTCCTGTGTGTGTGTGTGTGTGTGTGTGTGTGTGTGTGTGTGTGTGTGTGTGTGTGTGTGCATGCGTGAAAAGACAAATGCTGAAAGTCCGAAGGCAAAAAAAGTACGGCATCGAAAACTCAGGTGTCGTAGAAATTCGTGTGCAAAATCATCAATTCCAGTAGAACCCAGGGAGTTTTTTAGTATTCATGGGATGGGTTTGCGTTGCTGCTTGCGTCTCTATCCACTTATTGAAGCACTGACTCGTCAATTTTTCCTCGAATTTCCTCACTTTTTTCCCACGACTTTTCTTTTTTTGTCCCCATTCATCTTTTTCTTTTCTTTTTTTCTTCTTCTTCTTTTCAACCTTTGACACTGATATTGATTTTGAATTACCTGTCGCGAGAGCCTCAGGCCACGGACCATTAGATATTCTCCCGATGACACTGAACTCTGTATTAGATATTCCTACTCGTTCCCGAATTCCCTGTTGAATATTCCCTCACGACCTCAAGCGCGTCTCGCCTCTCGCCTCTCGCCTGCTGCTCGGGCTCCTCTTCTCCTCTTCTCCTCTTCTCCTCTTCTTCGATTCTCCGCCTCTCTTTTTATTCTTGTTATTTTTTTTTCTTCTTCTGCTTATTGGCTTTCTTGTTTTTCTTCTTTGCTTTCTTTCTTTTTTGTCTGTTTCTTTTGTTTCTCCTTTTTCTCCTTTGTTTTCTTCTTCTTTTTCATCTGATTTTTTTGTTTTCTTCTTTTTCGTCTGTTTCGTCTTTTTCTTTGCTTCCTTCTTCGTTTTCTTCTTCATATTCTTCTTCCTCTCTTTTCCTTCTCTTCGCTTCTAGTCTTCTTCGTCTATCTCTTCTTCTCTTCGCTCTTCGTCATCCCTGTCTGTCTCTTCTTCTTTTTCGTCTCCTTCGTCACCTTTGGTCTTTTTCGTTTGTCTCTTTTTCTTTTTTTTTCTCCTTTCGTCTTCGCCTGTCTCTTCTTTACCTTCACGTTTCGTCTTCCTTTTCTGCATGTTCTTCCTTTATCCTTTCTCGAGGAAAGGAGAATAAAGAAAGGAAGGAAAGAGACGAGAAAAGTAAAGGGATGCTGTTTTTTTTTTCTCTCTCCTTACGGCATCCGGTCCATTTCCTCCTTCATTCCATTGCCATAACTGCGCAATCTTATTTCTATTTATTTCCCTCACGGCACTCCTTACGCATACACAAGCTCTCTCTTTTGCTACTTTCTTTTGTCCTTCTCTCTTCTTTTCTCTTTTTTTCTCTTCTCTTGTCTTCTCTTCTCTACTTTTCGCTTCTCTTCTCTTCCCTTCTCTCGCTTTCTTTCTTTATTTATTTATTTATTTCTACACATTACCAGAAATACATAGCCATGAAAATACGTTTATGCTCATGCCTATGTACACGTGTAAGGCTAAAGAAAAAAATATTTAATTATTCCTGTGTTAAAGCTACCTACTTCAGCATCATGAATATATAACATCAATGTACATAACTTGCATAAGAGAGAGAATTTTATTAAGCGGAGTACGGTGTTTCGGAAATACAGATAACTAACAATTTGCTGTTTGTTTGATACTTTCCGCTCAACTGAAGCAAGTTAAGCCCATCGAAGTAGCAAAGTTACTTCCTGCTTGGATGATGCGGAGCACGAAGGAAGGTTCTAGGTCTCGGCACCTCCGCGATGAACTTGTTTGCAGTGTGACCTCTTGTGTCATAGGGAGTTGTCATCATCTGAACATCACTCTGGACATGGATGGTCTCCAACGATGCTACTTTTGGAGGTGATCGCGAGGCCAGAAACGTCTCTCCTGCTGACGAAGGGCTTGGCTTGTAGCTGTTGGTTATCAACCGAGGACCACGCTGATCTACCTGGCCCAGAAGTTGTAATTAAAACGAGGGTTTTCTCTACGTGACTTGCCAAAGTTGTCCCCCTGGCGCCCTCCTCCCCCTCCCTCCCTCCCTCCCTCCTTCGTTCGTCCTCCCCACTCTGCCTCCTTCTCCCTCTCCTCTCCTTTCCCTCCCTCCCCTCT
>BOPN01000821.1:17500-18646 GCA_017312705.2 Penaeus japonicus
CCTATGTATGGCAACGTGTGCCAACATGCACGCGGACACACATCGGCAGTAAAACAATAGCATCGATTGTGCACCGACCCTCACCCTCCCCCCCTCTCCCTCCTCCATGTACCACCCCCACTCCCTCCTCCCTGAACTTCAACCCCCTCTACCCCTTCCCTGAACTCACCCCCTCTCTCCATCCCTTGTGCACTCCACTCCCTCTCCCCCCCTCTCTGAACTCATCCCTCCCCCTGTACTCTGTACTCACCTCCACTCTCCCTCCTCCCTGAACTCCACTCCCCCCCACCCCCCCGCCACATCTCTCCCCCATACAGGTAACTTTTCAGTCATTCTGTCGAACGCCCGTCCCCTCGTCCATCCAGACCGCTATCTCCCCTCATCTGGGCTCTCCCCTGGCCTATCTTCCTCTTCTTTGCCCTCTTGTCCTTCCCTCCCTTTCAACCCTCTTTCTCATCCTCTTCCCCTCCTATCTTCCTCCCTATTCTCCACCCGTCCCTTCCTCCCCGCCCCCTCATTTTCCCCTCAGCCCTCCCCTCTTTTCCCTTCCTCCGCCTTTCCTATCGTTCTCTGTAATTCCCCTCCCTCCCTCCCTACCTACCTCCCTACCCTCTGCCTCTCCCTCCCTCTCGCTCCCTTTTGCTCCCTTTTACTCTATTTTACTCCATTTGATTCCCCTCTCCCCATGCAGTGAGGGGAATCACAACACGAAAACAAAAACCGTTAAGAAAACAAACACCAAAAAAAGAAATGAAAAGAAAATAAATTTATACAATATAGATGAAAAAAATTATCTAGTCAAGTCATAAAGTAAAAGTCATGTATTTCTCTTCTTCACATCCTCACCCCCACCCCTTCTCCCTTCTCCCTCCCCCTCTCATTTAATCATTTTAATTAATCTGCTTCCTCTCTTGTTTATCCTTCCTGTATATTATCCAATCTCCAATTCCTCGTTCGCTTCATTCTTTTCCCTCGTGTTTATTTTATCTTTGTTTTGTTTTTTTCGTCTTCTTCTTGTTCTCGTGTTTTCTTTCTTTTTTTTTTTCTCCTCGTGTTTTCTTTGTTTTGTTTTCTTTCTCTTTTTCATTTCTTTCTTTCCTGTTTTTTTTTCTTTCTTTTGATCTCATGTTTTTCTTTTCTCTCTCG
>BOPN01000821.1:37547-40047 GCA_017312705.2 Penaeus japonicus
ACTGTTGATGTTACTTGCCTATATATTCTGAGTCTACGGAGATGCTTACGTTGATCTCCTCTCCTTTGCCTAGCTCATTGTACTTTCACCTTCTTATGGCATACGACTCGCTGTACTATAACGCCGAGATTCATTTCGTGCAGTATTTAAGACTCATAAATACCTCGCTTGAGCTGGATGAGTACTTGAAAATCCACATTGTTTGTACGTCCAGACATGGCCAGTGTCAAAGGGAGAGACAAAAGAACAAAGAACTGGTGAAACTTTCTACTAACCAACCGTTCGTAGCTCAGCCTTCAGACGTCGGCAAATTTTATTTGTTTTGAAGTCTTTCTTTGTGACTAATAGACCTGTTATAGTTCCATTTTTTTCTACGTAAATAGACTGAATTTTCTTATAAATTCTTTTTTTCTTTTATTGTCATTTTCGATTGGTGGAAGTAATAGTTGTCGTTGTAGTAGTAGTGACAGTAATCATCTTGTTAGTATTCTTGTGTTTTATTTATCATGATCAATATTATAATCAATATTATTGGAAATATTGTTACTATCTTCATGATTTTTATTTGCAATATCATTGCTGTTATTACCTGTATCATATTGATTATTAATATCATGCTCATTATCATTATTATCTTCATTATCAATATTAGCAGCCAATTATTATTATTGCCATGACATTATCAGTATCATTAATAATCTTGTGACAGTTATTCCTATAACTACTATTACATCTATAATGGTATTACTAATGATTATAGTATTAACTTTATTATCATTGTAATGATGATGGTAATCATTTATCATTTGTGTTGTAAATATCATCATCACCGGGTCCATAAGTTTAATCATTGATATAATCACTGTTATCATAATGATAACCATTGTAATTAGTAGTAGTAGTAGTAGTGGTGGTGGTGGTGGTTAAACTGTTACTATTCCCCTTATTGTGCTTATCATTATCATCCTTATTATCATCAACATTTTGTTATTGTTGGTTTTAACGATTATGTTTATTAAGATTATTATTGTTGCTGTTCTTGTTATTACTATTATTATCATCAATATTATTATCATTATTACTATTATTATTATTGTTATTATTATCATTACTATTATTATTTCTATGTCATCATTAGCTTCATCATTATGATTATTATTAGCATTATCCTTAATGCCTATTTATCATTTTTTTAGTTATCATTATCATTATAATAATTATTTCAATATCATTACTATTACTATCATCATCCTCTGCATCCTCATTAACATCAATACTGCCTATTATAATCACTATTATCATCACCATTATCATTATCATTGTTACCATTGTCATAATCGTTATTGATATCATTGTTATTGTTATTAATATCATTATTATTTACTTAATACCATTACTATTATTGCTATTATCATTATAATTTATATAATCATCAATAGCATCAATGCTATCATCCTTCTCAAAACTATAATAACGAAAGAACTCAATATTCCCCCCAAATAATTATACTTCGCAAATTATTTTTACTTCATGACCGCCATATTTTACCAAGCAAGCCTCGTTCTTTAAGCCTTCAGAGGCTAAGTAAACGCCCCGCTGCCTTTCGCCTTTCGTTAACGCCAAAATCATGTTTCAATTTCGTTAAATCAGCGAGTGGCCTTATTCATCAAGCTTTGCCCTGATGTTCTTGCAATATGTTGATGTTCTTGCGAGATGTTGATGTTCTTGCAGGATGTTTATGTGCTTGCAAGATGTTCATGTTCTTGCAAGATGTTGATGTTCTTGCAGGATGTTTATGTGCTTGCAAGATGTTTACGTGCTTGCAAGATGTTCATGTTCTTGAAAGATGTTGAGTTCTCTTGTACGATGTTGATATTCTTGCGAAATGTTTTTGTTCATCATCGTTACCTGGTGTGTTTGTTTGACATTTATGTCCATGGAATGTTCAACGTCGAAGTTCTTGCGAGATGTTCTTTTTCATATTTTGGGAAGGAGAGAAAATGATGGAGGGAGACTTGGAGGGAGGGAACAGATAAGGAGAGGGGGGAAGAAGGGAAAGTGATGGAGGTAGGAGGGGGTGGGGGAAGGTGGGAGGGAGAGAAAGCAGGATGGGGGAAGAAGAAAAGAAGGAGAGAGGGAAGATAAAGCGTAGAGAAAAGGAAGAAGGTGATGGAAAACAAGGACTATATACATATACGCTGTAATCTATAATGATAACGACGACAAAGAGGAAGAGGAAAAATGAAAGAGATGAAAATGACGATAATTATTATCATAACGATGGCGACGGAGGAGACGAAGAGAAAAGATGAAAAGAAACAGGAGAAGGAGATTAAGGATTAATAAAGACATACGAATAGATAGGAGAGAGATTTAAAGAATGGTGAAAAGATGAAAGAGAAGGAAAAAAAAACGAAAATAGAAACAAACACACACAAAAAACGGAAAGAAAAGCACCAAACGCGTTTTCCCTCCAAAAATAAAATCCCATTCACATATT
>BOPN01000821.1:50047-55047 GCA_017312705.2 Penaeus japonicus
AATTTGAAATAATGATTGTAATTAATAATGATGTTAATGATAGTAATAAGGATAGTGATGATAATGGTAACGATAATGATAATGATGGAGTAAGGATAATAGCGATATCCATGATAATTATTTTATCGGTGTAATGATTTTTTTTATTAAAATGACAAGAGAAAAAATAAATATGAGTGCATAACAAAAATATGAAAGGTGTCAGACGAAAGATGTATATACAAAATTAAAGTTCTTATCGCGTTGCAGGACATTCGCTATCTGTCTATCGGCCTATCTGTCTGTCTAAGTATATAGTTATCTATCTTTCTCTATTTCATTGTCTCTCTCTCTCTCTCTCTTCCGCTCTCTTACTCATTCTCTCTCTCTCTCTCTCTCTCCCTCTCTCTTTCTCTCTCTCTCTCTCTCTCTCTCTCTCTCTCTCTCTCTCTCTCTCTCTCTCTCTCTCTCTCTCTCTCTCTCTCTCTCTCTCTCTCTCTCTCTCTCTCTCTCTCTCTCTCTCTCTCTCTCTCTCTCTCTCTCTCTCTCTCTCTCTCTCTCTCTCTCTACCTCCCTCCCTCCTTCCCTCCCTCCCTCCCTCTCTCTCTCCCTCCCTCCCTCCCTCTCTCTCTCCCTCCCTTCTCCCTCTCTCCCTCCCGAACTATTCATCATCTCAGATGCGTTCCCCGACAATGTCAAAGTGTTCCTAAACAGAAACAAGTACAAGAACGATCAGAATGTTTGATCGTGCAACACCCTTAGCATGCCCGGTGACTAAATCGCAAATCTTAAAAACAGAACATATAAACGCTCAATCTCTCCTCGGTCACTTTGAAGAAATTGTATTGTTAGTAAAGGAGAGAAATGTAGACATATTCTGTGTTAGTGGAACATGGCTCCACTAGGAAATGATAAGTAACTTTATCAGAATTCCAAATTATCAAGTTTATCGATGTGATGTAGAGCGAGGAGGAGGAGTATGCATATTTGTAAGGGATACCCTTAAGTCAAACTACAACAGTTAATTATAATGCCGTAGCAGATATCTGGGTTACCAGATATGCTTCCTTCCTTCATTATTGGCGCCGTCTATAGCCATCCCCATGCAACCTCTGAAGCTTTTGAATATCTTGAAAATGTCTTTAGAGAAATGTCCTTAAAAAAGAAACCACTTTATGTCTTAGGTGACTTACATGATGATTTAAGTAAACTAAATGCTAAGTCAGTTAAGATAATCAATAAAAGTAAATTAGAACAAGTGATAAATAAACCTACAAGGATCACAGAAAACAACTCTTCTATATCAAATGTAATAATAACGAATAGATTATATAGCATTCTCCATACAGACGTCATTCCATGTCATGTTGCTGACCATGAACTTATTACGATGACGTTAAATATAAAGAAATCAAAGCGACGACCGGTTACAAAAACTTTTCATAACTTTAATCACTATGACCCTCAGTCATTATGTGAGCTGATCATATCTAAAGAACCAACTCTATTAGCTATGTTATCGACAGACAATGTAGATACCCAGGTAACCATCCTTACGGAAGTGATAAAAAGCAGCATAGATGCCTCTGCTCCCTATGTGACAAGAATCGTCAGACGTCGCCCTGATCCATGGATAAATGACGACATCAAGAGAGCCATTGCCGATAGAAATAATGCCCAACAAGCGATCAAAGAAAACAGGTTTGATCCCGCCCTTCAGGCAATTCATAAATCGAAAAAGAAAAGTGTTAAATCATTAGTTCAGTCGGCAAAGACTAATCATTTCAGAAATAAATTCGCTGGACATAAAAAAAAAACTACTCTAGTAAAACATGGGAAATTGTTAAAACATTAGTGCCTAACAATAAACACAGATAATTATACAAATTTTACATATAACACTGAGCATTTTAATGACTTCTTTTCACAAAATGGAAAACTAACTTATGAATAAACACTTGCCTCCACATTACGTCAAAACACAGATCAGACAAGGCTCTTAAATTATGTTTTCAGACCACAATCAGAAGACGTAAAAATTATTATCCCAATAATATAACAACTTCGCGAAACAAATGCGGTGGGAGCAGACGGTATTACTTTGCGCTTTATTAAGGATAGTCTACCTGTAACCGCATTTTATATAGCGATCATCATTAACACCTCTCTGGTTACTGGTGTTTTCCCGTCGCTTTGGAAACATGGAATTGTGACACCAGTTTTCAAGTCTGGGGATATAGACATGAATAATTACCGCCCCATTACAATATTCCAAGTATTGTCTAATGCTCTTGAAAAAAGCAGTAGCAAATCAATTGATGAATTTCCTGGAGACCAATAACTTATCATCTAAAAGTCAACATGGCTTTAGAAATAGGTTATCCACTGAAACAGCGTTGTTACAGATTACTGACCAAATCTATAACAACATGGACAACAACAGGGTAAACTTCCTCACTTTGTGCGAACTTTCTAAGCTCTTGACAGTTTCAACCACAAAATTCTTCATAACAAATTAAGAACTCGTAAGATTGATACCCGTTGATTTGATAGCTATCTAAGTACAAGATCCCAATCGGTAAAAAATTAAAGAGAATATATCATCACAACAACCAGTCTATTCGTTGTTCCACAAGGATCTATATTAGGCCCGATCCTATTCACAAATTTCATTAATTATTTATCAACCATAATCCATAACTGCCATCTAATACATTCAAAACACTTTTATTCAAACAAAAAGATATTTTGACACCAATGGCCTTAAGATAAATTCATGAAAAACAAAATAGATCCTCTTAGGTAGTCGGCAAAATTTAGCTAAAATTCCCATAGACACTGCCATAGAACTAGAAGGCTGCCAAATTAAACTAAGCCCTTCAGTTAAAAATCTAGGAGTACACTTAGACAGATATATTTGAAGTCCATGCTGATAACATACATAGGGAATGGGAACATTAATATATCTTAATCATAAAAAAAACAAATCCCTACAGAACAAGAATCGCGGTTGCACA
This sequence comes from Penaeus japonicus, assembly GCA_017312705.2. NCBI lineage: Eukaryota > Metazoa > Arthropoda > Malacostraca > Decapoda > Penaeidae > Penaeus > Penaeus japonicus. Next base: position 53,044 of record BOPN01000821.1, read on the forward strand.
AACTCTAGCTCTGAGCATCATTAATTATTGCTTAAATGTTTGGGGCTCAACTAACAAAACCATAATGCAGAGAGCACAAAGACTACAAAACTTTGCTGCAAGAGTTGCACTGGGTAAAGTTAGTAAGTTCGATCACATCGCCCCATATATTCTTAAATTAAAATGACTAAAAGTCCAAGCCAAATGCAGTTATGACACATGTGTTTTCATTCATAAAATCATTCGTGGGAAGGATCCACAATGAACTGTAGGGAACACATCAGGTGTTCGAACACGACAAGTAAATTCTCTTTCTGTCAAGAGATCACACACGCAAATGCTAAAACGCGGACCTCTGACCTGGAACCTACTACCTCATAATGTTAAAAACATCACTAACCACAATAACTTCAAGACAAAATTAAAAGAACATTTCCAAAATTGTCATTTGAGACATCTTTTCAAACAAATGTATTGTATACCAATTAATTTTGCAATAATTATATATGTAAAAAAGAATAACCATTGTAATTTATGGAATAAAATTTTTGAATTTGAATTTGAACTCTCTCCCTATACTACCCTCTCTCCCTCTCTCTCTCCCCCCATTCTCTCTCTCCCTCCTCCATTCTCTCCCTCCCTCCCCTAGTCTCTTCTTCCCTCTTTCTTCCTTATAGCTTGACCTCAAACCTTACAGTCTATATTTGTGTTCCGAAATTATTGTTTGCAGAGCGACATTTCTGTGCACGTGGAACAATATTAGCCTACAAAATGGAGCAATGCTGTCTTTGTTTACAGTACTGGATTTTGTGCTCGAGGAGAACCACCTGTTGTGTGGTGGCGCCGATTGCAAAGGCAGTGTGTTGCATCTTTGTATAAGCGTTAGTGGTATGTTGCAACGAGGTGAATTGCAATGATAGATATAAAAAGCGTAATTTTATCATGCGGTTTATCTATATATTTCTATATCTATCTATCTCTGGATATTGGTGAATTTTAATACTGTTCATTGATACGTACTTTTATCATTCTCTCTGTCTCTCTTTTTCTCTTTCTCTGTTTTATTCTCTCTCGTTCCCTCTCATTCTTTCTCTCTCTATCTATCTCCCTCTTTCTCACTCTCACTCTTTCTCTTACTCTCTCTCGCCCTCTCTTACCCACACCCTCACCCTCAACCTCAGTCTCTCGCCGTCTCTCTGAATATCGATAGAGTGTGATACCATATATGAAAACGTGATGCTGATTGAAAAAAAATAACGCGAGATTATTTGTTGTAATCTGATTCCGGCTGTTACGTCATGGGAGTGTTTTTTTTTTTTTTTTTTTTTTTTTTTTTTTTTTTTTTTTTTTTTTTTTTTACTTTATCCCTGTATCAGTATTATATGCGTTTTATTATTATTATTATCATTATATTTATTATTATTGCTATTTTTTCTATTATCATTATTTTTTTTTCATTTATTATCATTATTGTTAAACCTTTTGATGTTTTTTTTGTAGCGATGGAGTATTCGCATTCCCTGATGCGTAAAACGTTTAGATTTGATGAGCTTTTAATATGACTTGAAAAATCTTATTCATAAAAAATGTATCAAAACAATAACTTGGTGTAATTTTTCCTCTCCCGAAAAAATCAATTCGTTTTGTTCGGATTTATTTTGACTGGTTCTCTCACAATAATATTCACATGTATATTAATGACTGCAAAACCAGAAAACTGACTGAACTTGATGAAAAAGAGAGAGACATTTTTTTTTTTACCTCCCCCTCCCCCCCTCTTTTTTTTACCCCCCCCCCCCTAAAAAGAATTTAGAAAATAGAAACGATTCTTATCACCTCGTGTTGAAAATGCTTAAAGCTGAGTTGTATCGCCGACCTCGACTCCTCTTGTAACCGAGTGAGTTTAATGGATGACATGAGGAGGGGGAGGGGGAAGGGGAAAGGGAATGGGGATAGGAGAGGGGGGATAGGGGATGGGGGAAGGAACGCCAGACTTTGAGCAGACACGGAGCATGCTGTTATATT
>BOPN01000821.1:100020-110020 GCA_017312705.2 Penaeus japonicus
CACACCACCACACCCCCACACCCACCACGCACGCCAACCCACCACGACCCCCCACAGGACCTGTGCCCCTGGGAAGGAAAGAGAATGCTCCGCCGTGACCTGGAGAGAGAGGTCAGCCTCAGCCCCCGCCAGCTGGGACAACTCGAGCTCACTCTCTGCTACAACGATAACCTAGAGCGCCTTACGGTCACAGTCGGGGCGGCCAAGCAGCTCAAGGTAAGAGAGATGGGGTGGTGGGGAGCGGGGGAGGCGAGAGGGGATGGTAAGAAAAGGGAAGGTGGGAAAAGTGGGAGGGGGTAGAGAAGTAGGGAGGTAGAGACAGGGCGGAGGTGGGGGAGAGTGGAAATTAAAGAGGTAGGGAGGTAGAGAAGAGGAGGGGGGAGTGGAGGGGAAAGGGAGGGTGGTGGGGGAGAGGGAAGGATAGAGGGGAAGTTAGGGAGGTAGAAACAGAGAGGAGGTGGGGGAGGAGTAACGGGAATTAGGGAGGTAGAGAGGTGGAGAAAGGGAGGGCGGTACGGGAAGTGGAGAACGAAAGAATAACAGAGGAGGGGAATGATAGGTAGTTGTTAGGGACGGAGAGTCAGGGAAGTGAGGGGAGACTGAGGGAGGCAGGGAGGTGGGGGGAGATTGAGGGAGGCAGGATGGTGGGGGAGAGGAAGCAGTGAGACAGAGAGGTAGAGAAAGGGAGGGTCGCGAGGAAGCGGATGTGGAGGAAGGGAGGTGGGAAGGTGGGAGAAGAAAGGACGGTGGTAGAGGGAGGGGGAGTGTCAGCAGAGACGGATAAAGGAGGAGCTATGTCGAGAGAGAATGGAGCGCGAGGGAGAGAGCAAGAAAGAACGAGATTGAGACTGGCAGACGGCAGGAAACACAAGCTGGAAAAGAACCAGACATATGCAGTCTCACTTCATCCTAGAACGAGTATAAGCAATTGCGTCTCCGTGTCTCGTTTTTTTTCTGCACAGCACTTCTTCCACCCTTATGTAAGGTCTCTCTCTAGTTTCTCTCCCTTCATCCACACACTACTTAATCTACCTTCACGCCAGGTCTCTCCACCCTATCTCCCTTCATCCACACACCATTTCATCCACATTCACACCATCATCTATTCCTTCATCCACACGCCAATTCATCCACCTTCTCGCCAGGTCTCTCCACCCTCTCTACCTTCATCCACACGCCAATTCATCCACTTTTCGCGCCAGGTCTCTCCACCCTCTCTTCCTTCATCCGCACACCAATTCATCCACCTTTGACCTTTCTCCTACTTCCTCTATATATCGGGAAGGAGAACAACAGTTAAAAAGGGAAAATAAATATATATAAAGGAGGTCGAAGGAGGAGCAGATTGAGGAATAATTTATAGACGGTGACGTCCCCAGGCGAGTCGAGCCATTATGGACTTGTGGATATTTTACCTCTCCAACCCCCGTCCGCTCGTCTTTTAAAGGGATGGAAAGACTTGTGAAGCGCGTGTGTTCGTGGGGGTTGTTTGTTTGTGTATGGGTGGGGTTATGTGTGGGGGGGGGGTTGTTTGTGGGAATGTGGGGTTGTGTGGGAAGTGTGTGTGTTTGTGTTTGTTTATGTATTGGTGGGGATGTGGAGGGGCGTGTTGTGTGTGCGGATGTGGGGTTGTGGGGGTGTGGGTTTGTGTGTTTGTGTGTGTGTGTGTGTGCCCGCGTGTGTGTGTGTGTCTGTAATCCGTGTCCATGTACGTATGTATGTGTTTTTTCTTATTGTTTACTCACAGCTGGAATGCCACATAGAAATCAAATAATGCTTATGCAATATATTACATAATATCTGGAGAGGTAATCGTATTTCACTGGCCGTGGTTACATAATAGAGAATCCTTTCCAGAAAAAAAAGACAATCGGTATAGAGTAATGCCAAACCCCTTTGTGAAGGAAATATCGTAATCGTTACAGCATTAACGTGGCTGCAATGCCAAACTTTTTTTTCTTTCTTTTTCTTTTTTTGTATGTGTTGGAGCCCTTCCTTTTGTTTTTGATGATAATGGTAGCTAAGGTGAAGATAGATAGGATGATAATGATAAGGATGATAATAAAGATGATAACGATGATGATAATAATGATCATCATCATCATTATTATTGTTAGTGTTATCATTATCATTACTATTATTATTAATATTATCATTATGGATGTCATTATCATTATTATTATTACTATCATTATCATGATTATTGCTATCTATATCATTGTCATTATTGTTATTGTTATCATTGATTTTATTATCAAAATCATTATTACTGTAGTTATTATTTGATAAAAACTATTATGATAATGATAATTACCATTATTGTCCTTATAGCTATGATAATAATAATAGTAGCAGTAGTGAAAATTATTACAAGAGTAACGGTAGTTATTATAGTAAAGATGATAATCATCATAATGGCCATGCCAAGAAGGAAAATGATAATGATGATGATAACAGTAACAGTAAAACGAATAGCAATGGTAATAATGATAATAATTATGATAATGATACTATTATAATTTTATGCCAGTGATGATAATGGTAGATAGTAATAATTATATTTCTTTATCATTAATATTATTATTATTATATGCGACTCCCTCCCTCATTCCTCCTCTCTCTTCCCTCCTCCCTCATTCCTCCTCCCTCCTCCCTCATTCCTCCTCCCTCATCCCTCATTCCTCCTCCCTCCTCCCTCCTCTTCATCCTCCCTTCTCCCTCCCCCCTCATTCCTCCTCCCCCCTCCCTCATTCCTCCTCCCTCCTCCCTCCTCCCTCCTCTCTCCTCCCTCCTCTCCCTCCTCCCTCCTCTCCCTCCTCCCTCCTCCCTCCTCCCTCCTCCCTCCTCCCTCCTCCCTCCTCCCTCCTCCCTCCTCTCCCTCCTCCCTCCTCCCTCCTCCCTCCTCCCTCCTCCCTCCTCCCTCCTCCCTCCTCCTCCCTCCTCCCTCCTCCCCCTCCTCCCTCCTCCCTCCTCCCTCCTCCCTCCTCCCTCCTCCCTCCTCCCTCCTCCCTCCTCCCTCCTCCCTCCTCCCTCCTCCCTCCTCCCCCTCCTCCCTCCTCCCTCCTCCCTCCTCCCTCCTCCCTCCTCCCTCCTCCCTCCTCCCTCCTCCTCCCTCCTCCCTTCTCCTCCCTCCTCCCTTCTCCTCCCTCCTCCCTCCTCCCTCCTCCCTCCTCCCTCCTCCCCTCCTCCCTCCTCCCTCCTCCCTCCTCCCTCCTCCCCTCCTCCCCTCCTCCCTCCCGCCACCTCTCTCCTCCCCCTCCTCCCTCCTCCCTCCTCCTCCTCCCTCCTCCCTCCTCCCTCCTCCCTCCTCCCTCCTTCTCCCTCTTTTGTCGACTTGCCCCTCTCTTGGTTACTCATTAGTGAATATGAAAGATGTGTTTAGCCTTTTCCCGTCTCCCGCTGCCATCCAGGCGAATGAAGTGGTGTTTGTTTGTGTTGGTGATCTTTTGTGTTTCCCAAAGGATCCAGGTCGAGTGAATAAGATTCGTCTCCATTCATCAGATTTCCAGTATACATTAACAAAGGAGATTGTAACCACTCCAGCGTAGATTGTTGCTTACAGAGCTATTGCACAGTTGTTTATAAACTGAATGGGTTAATGTCACTGTAAGGAGTAGCATAGTTGGATCTGATGGCTGTAAGTTAGCAAAGAATTAAGTAGAGTTGATAGTATTGTTAAAATAAGGTGGGTCCTATAACTCTACTCTGATTTTCTTTTTTACAGCTAAGCTAGTCTGGTTATTACTGGTAGACTTGGTTGAGTGTTGCGATTGGGCCATATTAGATCTTAAGACCAGATGAAATTGACTCTTAAGACCATACTAAGTAAATTCCTGAAGACCAGACTAGAGTAGCTCTTAAGACCATACCAAGCGAATTCCTAATACCACAATAAGCTAATTCTAAAGGACAGATTAAACTAACTCATACGGCTATACCAAACTAACACCAGGCTAAGGAAATACATAGGGCCAGTCTAAGCTAACAAGCTAATTCTTTCAAAGCAAACAAACCGACCTTTATGACGCTAGAAAAAAATCTTATGGCTTTTCATTGCTGAGCCATGCTACTGTGCCTCTATTCTATGGGATGATACCCTTTGTCACGGGATGAAAGCATAGGGATATATAATGGATGGAAGGTAATTCAATTTTACTTGTATCATATGTTGATCAAGTAAAATTTTGCTCCCCTATTCATGGTTCAGTTCCTGTTATCATAGCAGATATTACTTTAATGAATAGTGTTGTTTTTTATGATCATATTTCGGTGTAGTGATTTATATAATTTCTCGTCCTTGGGTGATGACGGAATGTTATGAAATATCTTTGGCGTTTAATTAAAAAATACATTGCCAGAAGCAGAAATTCTTACTGTACGTCACATTAAGAAAAGTGGGATGTTACGAAATGTTATTCAATAGATGATGGGTTATATAACGCATATCTACATCTTTATGTTATGAATACTATTATAAAAATCCCAAATTTTAGTTGGGAGATATTTTTAGATATGAATATGATATGATAAGTATGTTAAGTATATAATATTCTGATATTAGATCCCTGAGTGACAAAGTTTTTTATCACAAAAATAATGAAATTCGAGTCCCGTCACTTAATACCACATCTAACCTTCCAGATAAATATCGTACACTTATTCAGTCAGCTTTGGCACGCAGAGGGGGACAGAAATCTGCCAAAGGAATCGATATGAAGATTTTTCTGATTTTTCTTTTTTTTCACAGGTAGAAGATGACAGGACGGATAAGAATGAGTTCCAGACCCGAGTCGCTCTTATGCAGCAGACAAAGGTAAGGAGAAACAAGAAGCAAAGGGAGAGAGTAATATCGTAAGGGTGTCATTGAGTCTTACCAGAATTCTTGGTAATATGTGCATTGTACATGTATATATATATATATATATATATATATATATATATATATATATATATATATATACATATATATATACATATATGTATGTATGTATATATATATATGTATGTATGTACATATTTATGTATGTATGCATGCATAATGTGTGTGCGTGTGTGTGTGTGTGCTGTATAGATACTTGATATATATATATATATATATATATATATATATATATATATATATATATATATCAGGAATAAGAGAGCTTTATTCAATCAATTCAACACAACATTCACCGCAGGAAAAAGTACATTTTCAAAACGTGTTTCTTCCCGTTTTCTATCTCAACACAGGTGACCAAGACAAAGAAAACGGGAGTAGTGAAAGGCACGGACTCTCCCTCCTTCTACGAAAGCTTTAACTTCAAGGTGGCACCAGACGCCCTCGACACGACTGCTGTTTGCGTTACCGTCACTGTCGGTAAGAAGTCTGGTAAGTAATCGTCATTGACGCTAAAAAGTGTGATTAGTAATCGTCATTGTCGCTAAAAAGATTTGTAAGGAGATTACTTTTCTTGAAAGAACATAGTAAATGTGTTGATGTTAAGAATTTATGTTTTAGTATATTTGAACCACACTAAGAAGAGGCCTGGCACAAATGATGAAGATGAGAGGTTATATCGGTTTACATTATTAAACTTTCTAGATAGTGTAATACTTTCTGGTAATTATGGCTGGTTCTAATTATCTGATCTCTGTTGCCAAGTCGGTTTTTCACGTACACTTTTCTGTGATATTTATTGTGATATTACTTTTAAAAAAAAGTTTTCATCAGAGCTTAGAAATTATTAATCACGAATACCAAATTGGTCTTAAAAGTTTTATTATAACGATGATTGTCATGACGTCAGAAACATCATCAAGTCCCTTCGATCGTTAACTTTAGATACACTTAATCTTTTACAACAATAAACGCAGTGCTACGAGAAACAATATTTTTTATTACCAATTCCCCCTTTTTCTTAAATTCCAATATATTTCCCTTCGTTCTGCAGTAGCCATATGATTTATATATCCCACGCCTCTTTCAGACAACGTGGTGGGGCGCGTACAGCTGGGTTCCTTCATGTTCTCCCGCGGAAAGGCGCTGGAACACTGGGACATGATGCTGGCCAGAAAGAGGGAGCACGTGAAAATATGGCATACGCTCTCTTAGGCATTCCTTTCTTATTGAGGGCTCTCTCTCTCTCTCTCTCTCTCTAGGTTTCTTTGTCTCTGGCTCTCTCTCTGTCTCTGCTTGTTTTTCTCTCTCTGTTTCTAACTGTCTCTCTCTCTCTCTCTCTCTCTCTCTCTCTCTCTCTCTCTCTCTCTCTCTCTCTCTCTCTCTCTCTCTCTCTCTCTCTCTCTCTCTCTCTTCTCTCTCTCTCTCTCTCTCTCTCTCTCTCTCTCTCACTCTCTCTCTCTCTCTCTCTCTCTCTCACTTATGACAACAACAACATATATATAACATAGTATATATATATTTTTAAAACATAGTATGTATATGTATATATATATATATATATATGCATATATATATCTATATATTTTCTCTCTCTCTCTCTCTCTCTCTCTCTCTCTCTCTCTCTCTCTCTCTCTCTCTCTCTCTCTCTCTCTCTCTCTCTCTCTCTCTCTCTCTCTCTGCCTGTTTTTCTCTTTCTGTTTCTACCTGTTTTTCTCTCTCTGTTTCTACCTCTCTCTCTCTCTCTCTCTCTCTCTCTCTCTCTCTCTCTCTCTCTCTCTCTCTCTCTCTCTCTCTCTCTCTCTCTCTCTCTCTCTCTCTCTCTCTCTCTCTCTCTCTCCCTCTCTCTTTTTCACTCTCTCTCTCTCTCCCTATTCCTCTCCCTCTCTCTCCCTCTGCCTATCCCTATCCCTATCTCTATCCCTATCCCTAACCCGAACCCGAACCCTAACCCTAACCCTAACCCTAACCCTAACCCTAACTCTATCCCTATCCCTAACCCTAACCCTAACCCTAACCCTAACCCTAACCCTAACCCTAACCCTAACCCTAACCCTATCCCTATCCCTATCCCTATCCCTATCCCTATCCCTATCCCTATCCCTATCCCTATCCATATCCATATCCCTATCCCTATCCCTATCCCTATCCCTATCCCTATCCCTATCCCTATCCCTATCCCTATCCCTAACCCTAACTCTATCCCTATCCCTAACCCTATCCCTATCCCTATCCCTATCCCTATCCCTATTCTTCCCTCTCCCTCTCTCCCTCTCTCGCTCTCTCCCTCTCCCTCTGTCCCTCTCTCCCTCACTCTCTCTCTGCCTCCCCCATCTCTCTCCCTCTCCTTCCCCCTCTCTCTTTCCCTCTCTCTCCCTCTCCCTCTCTCTCCTCCCCCCTCTCTCTCCCTCTCTCTCTCTCCCTCCCTCTCCCTCTCTCCCTCTATTTTTAATCCTGTCCGATCGAAATCGACATCATACCTTCTCTTAGCCTCATTATTTACTCACCGAATACTTGTTAGAATCTCCACTTTCCTAATGCTCCTCTGGGTCTCTTCTGCTCCTTCCTCTCCTGTAGGAATCCTTCGGAGACTCTCAGCATCCTTCATAGGCTTCCCCGTTTTTTTTTTTTTCTCTCTCTCTCTCTCTCTCTCTCTCATTTCCTGATTTTGTTTAATTTCTTCCCCTGATTCGCTCTGGTCTCACTCTGTTGGCGTTTGTTTTGTCATAATCCTCCTTTTTTTCATTGTTTTTTTTTTTGTTTTTTTTTAATGCATTCGTATCTTAATTTCAATCTCTCTCTTTCTCTCTCTCTCTCTCTCTCTCTCTCTCTCTCTCTATCTATCTTTCTCTCTCTCTCTCTCTCTCTCTCTCTCTCTCTCTCTCTCTCTCTCTCTCTCTCTCTCTCTCTCTCTCTCTCTCTCTCTCTCTCTCTCTCTCTCTCTCTCTCTCTCTCTCTCTCTCTCTCTCTCTCTCTCTCTCTCTCTCTCTCTCTCTGCATCTCTCTCTTTCTCTCTCTCTCTCTCTCTCTCTCTCTCTCTCTCTCTCTCTCTCTCTCTCTCTCTCTCTCTCTCTCTCTCTCTCTCTCTCTCTCTCTCTCTCTCTCTCTCTCTCTCTCTCTCTCTCTCTCTGTCTCTCTCTTTCTCTCTCTCTCTCTCTCTCTCTCTCTCTCTCTCTCTCTCTCTCTCTCTCTCTCTCTCTCTCTCTCTCTCTCTCTCTCTCTCTCTCTCTCTCTCTTTCTCTCTCTCTCTCTCTCTCATTTTTAACTTTTCGCCTCCCCATATCACCTGTCACAACTTCTATACAACATTAGGTCTGACGCAATCGCTTCACTAAAAGCCCTTCTGCAAACAAACAATGTGTTCTACACGTAAGGTAACTTGTGTTCATTTTTTCTTTATCATTTTCCTGTTGTTTTAAAATAGGTCTTAATTGCGCTGTTCTGTCTCTACAAAAACTTATTTCACATGGTTATAAAGCTTATTATTTTCTATCTAAATTTTTTTTTTCTTCCGACTCTTTGAATCCAAAGTTTTATCGAATCTTGTTCATCCATGTACTTTTCCCAAGGACCTTTCCACCTTGTAATAAGATATGTTATATTATCGCTATTTGCTAGTACATTCAGATATAGAAACAATAGTCATGCAAACTTTGCCCTCACATTATATCAGCATTGAACAGTATTCTCCCGCAAAATCACAATGTAATATATCATTTCTATCGAAAATGACAGATTACTACCAGTGTTAGTCACATTGTTAACACGTCTTGTAAACGAGGAGTTCATAAATTCTTAAGTTTCCCCCCAAATACATACAATTTTCTTTAACTGTGTTTAAGGAAAACAAGGTAATAAAAGGGGGGTATCTACAGCTTTACTTTCGAACATGGAATATGGAACTTTCACTTCATAATGGATTTACATTACTGCGTTTTTTAAATCCTGTTTTTTTTTCTAGATATTTTTCTTTCTTTTCCTCTTTGTTATTCCCCGCCTCATTTTTTTAGTGTCTTGAGTAACTGTTCCTACCCTAAAGTTCTAGACAGTGTTAAATCTCTATGATATATATTTGTGACTTTACTGCTCAGACCTCAGATCTCTGAGACACAAGAGGCCATGAGTAGAATATTTTTACCACTGAAATCTGCCTTCAGAACACCTTAACTTAGATGTAGTTGTATTCTATATATAACAGAGATTGCGTGTATACTTACCTGTATTTTTAAAGTGTATATGAAGTGATGTATCTGATATCTAAGATAAGAGAAAAAAAATAATAAAGCTATTCGTGACCCAGAATATTCAGGTGTTCAATGTTCGCAATTGTTTAAAAGACCAAAGTTATATTCGTGAGTTTTTATTGTTTTTATTGTCATACATGTAATGAAAATGCACACTTTGGTGGGCCGTAATTGCATCACATCCTCCAGTTGGATTCACTCATAATTGTAATATTTTGATACTGATTACGTAGCAAACTTGTCTCGATGTATGTCTGTATGCTCAATGTCCGTATTTTTATCTTTGTTTTGGTTGATTTACTTATGTATCTTTCCGCTGCGTCGACCAAGCGCAAAATGAATATAATCTCCATTATTGTTGTTTGAAACGCACACTATTTACGGTCACGACGCATCTGTTCTCACCAGGTATGCCTCCCAGATAGCTCTTGGTATAGGCCTTGCTATATAGTATCTAGGCCTACTCAGAGTCCTAGTTTTATATCGCTTAAATGAAACGTATGCATGTTTCTAGTGAGGTTAGCTTATTGAGACCAGAAGAACATTCGATCCATTTGATATGTGATTTATATGTGTCGTGTGTATATTGACAGGGAAATGGAGACTTCTCTTGGTATAGGAGACACTTATCTTTAAGGTTAAGATAATTATAGATGTGCTGATGACACTGTAAAGGTTCATTCTAACGGGTTCTTTTTAGAGGGAGGGCATCTGGTCCGGTACCAAAGGCCCCCTGACATAAGGGTATCGTGTCAGTCTCGATAAGATGACTGTGTAGCGAGACCCGAGAATAAACTCTGTTCTGTTTGCCTTTTGTGGGACGTTTAGTATGCTCTCCTGGTTCAGTGGCTCGTACACAAGCGAGTAATGCAGATTA